>JBBPBX010002535.1:18275-29505 GCA_038048925.1 Garcialebias charrua
CACACACACACACTCCGGTATATATATATGGGCCCCCCAAGATGACTCAAGCCCAGGGGCCCCCATCCTCCTAAATCTGGCCCTGCCTGTACATATTGCAGTTCTGACAATAAAGTTGACTTTGACTTTGACTTGACTTTGACAGAGCTAAACGTAGGTGCGACCTATCTAGGGATTTTTCCAATCTACTAGTGATAATTGGACAATGCGACCTATACACCGGTGCGACCTATACACCAGAAAATACGCTAGATGTCTGAGCAACACAATGGATGAGTGGTTAGCACTATTGCCACACAGCAGGAAGGTCCTGAGTTGAATCATCGGTTTTGATGATTGAACTTCAAGAAAGTGATTTTATTTAAAGTGCACAGGGAATTAATCTGGAAGGGAATGGGAGACAAGTAACTTGCATTTAGAAGTATACTTTAGTTAGTTTTATCTTACAATGTTCACTCAGGTCATATGGTCGGTTTCTTTTTTTGCTGAGACGTTTCTTCATTCATCCAAAGAACTTGTTAAATCACCAACAAACTGAGTCCCACAAACAGTACACTCCCATAGTGGGAAAAAAAAACAGTTTGCTGGTGATCAGATGGCCTCCGCAGCCCGCCCTCTCCCCCATCAATTCCTCTGAGGGAGTCATGCCAAAGAGAGGGCGGGCCCCGGAGGCCATCTTATCACCAGCATCATTTTTTTCCACTGTGGGAGTGTGTTGTTTGTGGGACTCAGTTTGTTGGTGGCTCCTCAGACTGAAGAAATCCTTTGGATGAAGGATGAAATGTCTCAGCAAAAGAAAGAAATCATCCAGATGACCTGACTGAACTTTGTTGGATTTTTACCTCGATTATTGAGCATGAACTTTGGTAGTTCTATCTTATCTTATCGTATAAATGTCCGAGGAAGGATTGCCTACTTTCTCTGTTTTTTTTTTGTTTTTGTTTTTTTGCCAGACTTGAAGAGGAGAGTGGAAGTTCCCAGGTGAATGGTGGGTTTTGGTGAGAATGGTGAGTACTAAAAAGCTGTAGTGGCAGGAAGGAACTCAAAGACTGACCCAGTAATGTTGTTTCGTAGGCTGATGATGTGGTGGATCTGGTTCCACAGAGGGTTTCAGCTAGTGATGGGCCGTTTGAAGCTGAAGCTCCAGGGCATGTATAAAGAACAACAAAAACAGTGTTTCTGAAGCTCTGTGTCAGAGCTTGATTTATGTGATCAATGAAAAGTCATGTGATCAATGACATCCGAAGCTTCAAAAGTGCCAAAGTTACGTCACTGCTTTGGTACCTGATTCAAAGCTTTAGGAAATAAATTAGTGGCTGGATTCATGATACTGTTGTGCAAATTTCACAAAATATAAGAAAACATTAAGTGACTTACAGCGAGACACGGAGGCAGCCAGTCCTCTGTTTGTGTTTATTTTACAAGTTCATAAGCACATTTACCCCAAGAAAAAAGAAACTTGAAAAACAATATGTACATTAAGTTACAATCTGATCCCACAGTAAACATAGTTTGTTACATAAAGTCACGGAGACATGAGAACTGCAGCACAAATACCATGCTAAACAAATATTGTGTTGTGAATAGATAGGATCATAAAAATATGTGTTTACAAATGTCAAGACATCACAAGCAAAGGGGTGCCATGCCATGCCACGTTTTAATCAAGTTTATTAATCAACATTATTTATTCATCAGATAACCATAACTTTATTCTTTCAACCACAAAAAAAAAAATAAAAAATAAATATTCAAAGCACCAAACTGACAGCCTGATATCAGAGAGAAATGTCTCAGGATATTAAACAACAGCTGCCAGCTCTGGCAGTTGGACAGCCACGATGAAGCGTTTCAATTCATTCAGTGTGCTGGTGAAGATTCTCTGTCATCCAGGTCATGATCAATTAAAAAAAAGGTTAAAAAACTATTGGATGCTGAAGCAGCTTCCCATCGGGGAAGCTTTATCAATAATAATAATAATAAACGAATAAACATTAATTTTTTATTTACTTTTTATTGATAAAGCCTCCCTGATGGGAGGGATGGGATTATTAATTCATGCTGTATAGTTTCAAGCTGCTTTTTATACTGGTGGCCACCAGATAACACCAAAGAAGACTGTGTCGAAAAGATTTGAGTAACCCTTTTCCAAACTGAGCTTTAGAAAAGCTTCATTTGCCCATCACTAGTTTCAGCATTGCAGGCACTGAGACACGTGAAGTCCACAAGGGTGTATCACGAGGGTCAGGACTAAGAGACGTAAGGAGCTACAAAGGTTAGTTTTTCTTTTATCAAAGATCAAGCTTGCAGAGCCGTGACTGGTTACCAGTAGCTTAATGGAATAGCTCTGCTCTGCCACTCAGGGGCTGCAAGGAAGTGATTAGAACAAGAAAAACACTGTAATCCTGCAGTCTATGTATCTATACAGTACTTACAATGTACCAAGTTAAACAGAGGCAGACATTTTTCTGCCATTTAAGTGCTGCACTGATATTTTTGTGTCAACACCCAATATGCAAGCCCTAGCAATTTTAGTTAATGAGTTCATTTTTAGTTTCAAAGCTTGACTGCTGAAGGCTCCAAATATATATTTTATAATATGAACTAAACAGACAGTTATGCTGAGCTTAAAATCCAACTGTGATCTTTTCAAACCTCTTACCAGTTTTGTTTCCCAAACCTGGCAAAGTATTTTTAGTTACTTACTTACTAAACAGGAGCCAGCATTGTCTAATCATCTGACAAGAAACATTGAGACATTGCTCACCCCAGCAACATTCTTCAGCTCATTCTGGGGTATCCCAAGAGAGACAGTCTCTTGAGGAGTTTCTGGGTCTTCCAAGAAGACCTCCAAAAAGTTTGTGCCCAAAACACTTCTAAGAAGAGTCAACCAGCAGACATCCTGATCAGCTGACTGAACCACCTCAAACGGACTCCTTAAACTCTGACTATTCCGTGCTCCCCCTGCATGACGGAACTTCTAACACAGTTTCTAAAGCTAAAGTCGCGTGTTGAATAAAGGAAATTAATTTCAGCTACGTGGAATGTTGAAAAGATCAAAGAATTGAGAGCTTCGCCTTCCAGCTCTGCTCCTTCGTCACCACAATAGACTGAAACAACACCCCCATTACAACAGCTGAAACATCAATCTATGTCTTGCTCCATCCCACCATCACTTGTTGACAAGATACAGAGGTAAACTCTTCTGCCAGTGACAGAGACTCATCTCTAACCCAGATGGAGCATCCCACCTTTATCAAGTTGAGAATCATTGACTCAGATTTGAAGGAGCTGAGTCTTATCACGGCCACTTACCAACTGGCTGTGAACCTCTCTGCCCTACAGCCCTCTGATGGTCATAGCTTTAAGATACCCACAGAACCACATCATCTGCAAAAAGCAGAAATGCAACTAATAAGCAGTGATAGCCTAACATTATGAAAATACTAAAAACTACTCAACTAAAGGAAATCAGTGAACAAATGAAGAAACTTCAATAGACTGAAACTATCTTAGTTACTGACTTCTTTTGCCTATTAAATAAAACTTGCTTTCCTCACAATAACTTACATCCCTTAAGGCCTTAGTTTGGTTAAAGCAGTTTTGCCCCCTTGAGAGCTCTCCCTGTTCTCCATCCACCGAGTTTCAGAGTTTTAGTGTGTGTGCGTGTCGTATAAGCCCCGAGTTGGGCTCAATCTCAGTAACATAATACTCTTTAAAGCAAGCAGGACAAGCTGCAGACTCAGCTGCAGTGGGTCATCAAAATGATTCAAAGGGAGCAATCCCATTTAACCCTAAACTGAAAGCAGGTGTTCCAGAGACCCACTTTAAAACTGCCCCCTTTCCTGCCAATCTGTTACAATCAAAGAACCCAAGGGAACAATATGTGTGATTGTTTGTGTGTCTGCGGTCTTTTGTGGAGGAAACTGAGCTCTGAAGCCGTCAACATACCATAAATATGAATATGTTCTCCGGAATACTTTACATTAATGTCTAAATGACTTGTTCTGTAACATATGACACTAAAATTACAGCGTATCTGATTTTACTTTCTATAGTAGGAGACGATAAGGAATTAATCATCATTTCTTTGAGTGGAGCCCGCGTTGTACCTGTAGGTGTGTATTATCACTCCCATGTGCCTCCTTTTCTTTCAGTCATGTGGGCATTAATTAACGCCAGACTGATGAATGTAGCTCTCAGCTCGGCGTTGATACTCCGGCAGTGGTGAATGAAACGGCCCATGTTACTTGTGACACAGTGTCTGCTCCTTTGTGAACGTGCCACACAGTATTGAGCTCATCACTCATAATGAGAATGATTACACTGAAGCTCGTGCTCTGCCCTCATCAGCGGTAATGTTTTATATGTACACATGTCACAGCAATTACACTTTTAAAGCAGGTAATGGCTGTGTGTTCGCATTGACGGCTGCAAAGCCTTTCTGTTGCTGATGTGTTGTGTGGGTGTTCTGCTTTGTTCTTTCTCTCAATGGAATTGTATTAACTCAAAGAGCACCTTTGTCATTAGGTTGTATGATATATTCTTCTCATTGGGAGTTGAAAAGCAACTACACCTCATTTTATTCACACTATCACAATAAACATATACAGTACATGGAAATGCCAAATTTTCTGCACCAATTTAAATTAATTAAGAACAAACGGTGAAACGCAACAAATCATATGCGTCTGAAATTGCCACCATGGGGCTCTGTAACACCTCAAAAACAAAATCCTATCAGCTCATTACAGCAGTACTCAAGTCAGAAAAAAAAAAACAGTTTAATTTAGTCTGTTGCTATATTAAACCAGAATTATTTGCGGGGTGTTTTGCCCTAAGGTGATTTGAAAAAGAACCTTCCAGGACAAGATCTTGACAGGTGCTAAATTTAGATGCTATGGCTTTGCTTTGTGTTCATCGTCATATTGTTAAATTATGAGTTCTACTTTAGTTGTGAGAACATCTGTTTAATAATAAGCAATGCATCTTTGAGGGTGGAAAACATTTAAATCTAATTTTAAAGATTTGCATCATGACCAGAAAGACCACGCTTTGAGGATACTGATGGAATAGTACAGAGAAGGTCAGAAAGCATTTCTTGTGTCTTTGTGGATTTAGAAAAAGCATATGACAGGGTGCCGAGGGAAGAGGTGTGGTATTGCATGATGAAATCTGGAGTGGCAGAAAAGTATGTTGGACTGGTACAGGACATGTATGAGGACAGCAGGACAGTGGGGGGATGTGCTGTAGGAGTGACCGATAGCTTGGAGGAGGAGGTGGGAGTACATCAAGGATCGGCTCTGAGCCCCTTTTTGTTTGCTCTAGTGATGGACCGACTAACAGATGAAATCAAGCAGGAATCCCCGTGGACTATGATGTTTGCAGATGATATTGTGATCTGTGATGAGAACAGGGAACAGACAGAAGAGAACTTGAAGAGGTGGAAGTATGTACAAGAAATAAGAAGAATGAAAGTCAGGCATAGCAAGATGGAGTACATGTGTATGAATGAGAGGAAGGAACAGTGTGAGTCTACAAGGAGCAGAGGCCACAAAGGTGCAAAATACAGCTGAAATGACAAACTGAGGACACATTCAGATTTGATCTCTGAGAACAAAATCAAAGATGATCTAGGGCCCATTCAATCACATTTTTTAGAAGTCTGAAGGCAAATAGGTCTTGAACCACTATATGATCGAAGAGGAGTTATAAAGTTACTTGCAATTATCCATTGTACTTTCCTTTTAATTATCCATGTTGTACTTGCCTGTAGCATCTGTTGCACCATGCCTACGCAACTTTATAACACTTTTTCCATTCAAGAGCACTTTTTTAAATCTTCGGTGTTGCTGACCATGACACTCAGTCTGTTTATGTTTTTGAACAGGTACAGGTAATCTAAATTCCAAAAACTATGTGTCAAATTGCCAACATGTTAAGCCTTTTGTCAGATGGAGCATGACAATGCCACATCTGTGCTGTGAACCAATTATTTCCTGAGGCTTTTTATGTTTTCATTTCCTAAACAAGCAATACATTAAAAAAAACTATTTACGGTAGAAATAGTGGTGTAGCAACAAAGCAACTCTTATTTTCTTGACAAAATCCTTATAATAAAAAAAATATTGATTACTAGTGTAAGTGATGTATTGCCTCCTGCTCAACATTTATATAGGTGAGCTATCTTTTAAAAATGAAAATGCTAGTCTCATTTTTCTTCTCTGTATAGGCTAAATGTGTGTTTTAGAAGAAAAAAATGTAACAATTTCTCATTTGCTGATAGCGGTCGATAAAATAATACATTTTTAATATCTTCCTTTAAGTTGGCTTTCCACTTGACATAGCTAAATCCATGTAGGTTTAGAGTTCAGGGGTTATGATATAAACACTTCTTTTTCTTACAGTCAGCATGATTAAACTGCAGAATCTTGAAATAACTAAAACATCATAAACTGGAACCAGGCGAAAAAATGTGGAGAATGAAAAGAGAGATTTGATACTTGTGGACAGCAGGTCCAGTTGTGTCAAAGTGAATTCTTGATTTGCTATCCTTTAATTTAAGATGCCAAGTTTATATTTTCCAAAACTAAAGAAACCAAGGCATCTAAAGTGAATTTTTTTGTGTCCTCCGGGACTCCACTGAAGTGTGTTGCCCACTAAGACCTCCTGCTGTATGGGCGTAAATAAACCAGCGCACACGTCCCGGACCATCACACAAGTGGAAACAGTTGGCCGCTGCCAGATCCTTGTCACAAGGGCCAAGTCTTGATGTGTGTGTTACGTTGATCGCATTAACATTTTTTAATAAACACCTTGAGGAGCTTGTGACAGCAGAAGGCATCCTACTTGACGCTCTTTCCCCAGGCTCAGTGAAACAGCTGCTGGAATCACCCAGACGTGAGCTGTAAAGCCCTGCTGGCATGTCTAGTCCCGGCAAACACACACTCAACTGAGAACACACACTTTATTACAGGCAAGGTCTCCATTGGGCGCATCACACCTGTAAAAGTGTGATCACAAAACAGAATAATGGATTTGTTTTTTAATCTCCAGCTTTGGGCTAAAACATAGTATATGTAATATGACTTGATGAGATGCAGAGTCATTCATCAAACTGTTTTAAAATGACATGCTGTACATGAAAGACATGTTTTTAAAAAGTGTTTAAGCATACGTTATCATGCATGTCTGTATTTTATTCATATTATTTTTGATTTTATTCAATAAAAAAAATCCAAAGATTTCTTTCAAGTGAAATGATTGTCAAGTGAAAGAAGGATTATATACGCAAAGGGTGATCTGATAGGATGAATGAGATGACACAAAGTTCAAGGAAGAGGGTCAGCACATTAATTTGAGCTGGACCTCTCCGTTTGTCTTCACTAGGCTGGAATTAGTGCTTTTCATTACCAGTGGCTTATAGGCTGGCTGTTTGGCTGCCGTCTGGGGTCACAATAAAATGATGTGTTTGCCAAAGGCAGAGAGGCTGGGTCACGGGGGACTAAATGGCCCAGTTATGAAGAGGAGAGCTTATTTCCCTCTCTGAATCAGCCCCCACCACCAGCTGCACTAAACACACTCCACATCCTGAGTGGAGAAAATCTGTAAGGACACTAAAGAAATGTTTTTTTCCCCTTTTACATTAAATTCAAAGGGATACTTCAAAACTTTTAAGAGGGGCTCACTGAAAAGATTATACATGATCAATATCTTAAAACCTCATCAAAGTTCATGCTCAATAATCCAGGTAGAAAATCCAACAAAGTTCATCCAGGTCATCTGAACCTCTGGTATCTGGAGCCCGCCCTCTCCCCAGCCAATTCCTCTGAGGCAGCTATAGCTAAAGTGGTTCAAAACATCAAAGTTCATGCTCAATAATCCAGGTAAACAATCCAACAAAATAGAGACCATCTTATCACCAACAAACTGGTTGGTCCACTATGGGAGTGTGCTGCTTGTGGGACTCCGTTTCTCGTTGCTCTTTGGAATGATGAAGTCCTTTGAATGAAGGACAAAATGTCTCGACATGAAATGACCTGACTGAACTTTGTTGGATTTTCTACCTGGATTACTGAGCATGAACTTTGATGTTTTGAACCACTTTGGCTATGGCTGCCTCAGAGGAGTTGACTAGGGAGAGGGTGGGCTCCAGAAACCATCTTATCACCAGCAAACTTGCTGTTCCACTATGTGAGTGGGCTGTTTGCGGGACTCAGTTTGTTGTGGTTCCTCGAACTAATGAAGTCCTTTGGTAGAAAAATGAAACCTCTCACACACACACACAAAAAAAGAATAATCCAGATGACCTGACTGAACTTTGTTGCATCTTGAAACCTCAATTTAGAAAACTAGCAATGAGTCTTGACTAAATCGCTGAACTAAGTAGGATTCTGCTGTCTTTAAAAAACTCAATCTTCAAAATGTTACAACTATTCACGCAAATGTTTTTGTTTTTACACCACAATCGATTTTGCAGGACACAGTTATTCTGGAAGAAAGAAAATGAAGACTGGTCTGGTCACATTTTGACTAGCTGTTAGCTAATCAGTCTGGTCAGAATTCAATTTTTTTTTAACAAGCTGAGCTTGCTAAAAGAGCTATCTATAACAGGTGACATATTTATTGTTCATAACTACTTCAAAAGAGCTGAACTGTTGATTTAAAAACTCATTTTATCTAATAAATTTCAGTTTGATGTTTTGCACTAAAATACTGTAGTTCTAAATAAGTTTATTGTGTTATGATTGTGCAGCAGAAATGTAAAGAGTCAAACTATAGTCAAAGTCAAAAGTCAAAGTCAAAGTCAACTTTATTGTCAGATCTGCAATATGTACAGTGCAGGACATACACAGGACCGAAATTGCGTTTCTCTCAGTCCCTCGGTGCAACAGTAAACATCTAAACATTGAAACACTGAAACATATAATAATAGACATAAGCATAAAATAGTAAAACTAACACTGTCCTGAGTTTTTTGCATAGTGGTATAAGAGTATGAAAATTTACACCAACTCTAAAACTAAAACATTAAACATTTAATGAACATAATATTGTCCTGAGTTTTTGCATACTAGTATAAAAAAAGAGTATAAAAAGTATAACTAAAATAAACTAAAGGTTTCTAGCATTGACATTTGCAAAGTGGCAAAGCAGCGTATGAGTCAATGTACACAGTATATGTATGAGGTAGTAGTTGATGTTGTTGTAGAGGCAAAAAGTGGCATATGCAGTAAGGCACATTGGGCATCCCTAAATAAGACCGTTCAGAGCACACTGTATATGTACCAGCAGTGGTGTAGATATTAGAGTAGTGTAAATAAATGTAAACAGTAGTAATTACATGTAAGCAGTAGTAATAAAAGTAAACAGTATTAATAAATGTAAACAGAGAATGTAAACAGTATTATGATTATAGGCAGTGATGTAATACAGACATTAGTGCAAGTATGAGAAGTAGTGCAAACTGTATGAGCACATGACCGAGAGTTTAGTGAATAACCCGTTTGATGACACAGAGTCTAGTGTTAAAAACTTTGTGTTGAGTGATAATATGTGAGAAAGTTTTAGTGTTAAGGCAGTTCAAATGGGAGGGGAGGCAGAGCAGGCAGAGTGTTTAGCATTCTGACTGCCTGATGAACAGAGCTGTCTCTCAGTCTGCTGGTTCGAGCCTGGAGACTCCTCAGTCTCCTCCCTGATGGCAGCAGTCTGAAGCAGCTGTGTAGTGGGTGTGTGGGATCACCTGCCATGCGGTGGGCTTTCCGAGTGAGGCGTTTGCTGTGTAAGTCCTGCAGTGAGGGCAAGGAGGTGCCCACGATCTTCTCAGCTGCTCTCACAATGCGCTGGAGGCTCTTGCGGCATGATGCAGTACATGCACCAAACCACACAGTGATGCAGCTGGTCAGGACACTTTCTATGGCACCTCTGTAGAAGGTGCTCATGATGGGGGTTGAAGCTCCAGCCCTTTTCAGCTTGCGGAGAAAGTAGAGACGCTGGTGAGCCTTCTTTGCCAGTGCTGCAGTGTTCCTGCTCCAGGACAGGTCCTTTGAGACGTGCACTCCCAGGAACTTGGTGCTGTCTACTCTCTCCACTGCGGTGCTGTTGATGGTCAGAGGGGGATGTTGGGCATCCCTCTTCCTGAAGTCCACAACAATCTCCTTTGTCTTCTCCACGTTGAGAGTGAGATTGTTGTGTCCGCACCACAAGGCCAGGCGGCTCACCTCGTTCCTGTAGTCCGTCTCATCGTTGTTGCTGATGAGACCTACCACTGTTGTGTCGTCCGCAAACTTGATGAAGTGGTTGGAGCTGTACGATGGTGTGCAGTCGTGTGTTAGCAGGGTGAATAGAAGGGGGCTCAGCACACATCCTTGTGGGGCCCCTGTGTTCAATGTGATGGTGCTAGATGTGTTACTCCCGATCCGTACTGTCTGTGGTCTCCCGGTCAGGAAGTCTAGCAGCCAGTTACACATTGAGGTGTTCAGCCCCAGACTGTCCAGTTTAAGGATGAGCTGTTGGGGGATGATGGTGTTAAATGCCGAGCTGAAGTCGATGAACAACATTCTAACATAGGAGTCCTTCGTGTCCAGATGTGTGAGAGCTGTATATCTATATCCTATAGATATTAGTCTAAACAGAAGTCTTAATTCTCTGGTCTTCTTATGCATCTTATTTGTTTATATTAAAAAAAAAAATTATATGTAAAGGACATGGCCTTTAGTGATTAAATCCCCACTGCTGGGATCCGTGTGTATAACAAAAAGCCATCACCATATGTCTGTGTGTTAAAAGTACTGTCTGAGAACATAAGCTTGAAATGAGCATGGATTATACTCACTGTGGGGAATTGTTACCGCTGCTTTCGGATGCTTTTAATAATCCAATGAATAAAGCAGTGGATCATATCAGTGTTTTAAAGTGAAGGGTTGACATAAACTCAGCTGTTTTAAAAAATATTTTGTTGATGGGGTGGCTTTTAAGCTTGAAGAATTCATTTAATTCAACCTTGTTTGGTTGAGTGTAACCCCCCACCCATTAGCCACAGTAAAACAAACCACAGTGATACAATAGTTAGCACTTTTACCTCACAGACTAGATTTGATTCAGGCCTTTTTGTGTAGAGTTTGTATGTTCTTGCATGTTGTTTCTCTGAGTTTAGTAGTCTCTGAGTAGTCTCTGAGTAGTCCCTTGTAGTCCGCAGCGCACGAGGTGGCAAGGAAAACGTGGAGTGGAT
>JBBPBX010002535.1:48211-89895 GCA_038048925.1 Garcialebias charrua
GTAGTGGTAATGGCAGTCATCCCCCGATCGGAAGGTTGGAGGTTCAAATCCCGGTTCCCCACACCATGTGTTGTTGTGTCCCTGGGCAAGACACTTAACCCCGAGTTGCTCCCGATAGGACTGGATGGCGCCTTGCATGGCAGTCTGCCGCTACCGGTGTATGAATGTGGGTATGAATGGGTGGATGGTTGGTATTGTAAAGCACTTTGGGGCCCCTCATAGGGGGCTAGAAAGCGCTATATAAATAAGCTCCATTTACCATAAAAAACGAAACATTTCCCAAAGAAGAACCCGTCCAGAGAACATGTCTCAACCTTGTTAGATTTTTCTACCTGGATTATTAAGAATGCATTAGGGCAGAAATTTATCTAGTTGATTATACCTACAACATAGTTGTTTGCAAGCGCAAATAGCAACAGCAGCAGGTGTAGTACATGTGGTGTACCAGCCCTTCCAGAAGTAAATTCACAGAGATTCCTAAAAAAATTAAAAAAAATAGTGCAATGCAAAATTAATACAGCATACCGATAAATGTTTATAAAATATTCACAAAATGTAGTCTATGTGATCCGCTGCTAATTTTTTGATATTTGCACTTGTTTATGGTAGCATTTCACTTCAGGCATCGTCTAAACTAGTCAGAGATTCTTTGTCATTTGCACCACATGTGGTACATGTGGTGGGACGAATTGATTTACACAGGGTGCCAGTTACATCTGTAAAGGATTATGAGGAGGTCACTCTTAATACTGACCTCTTTACCTTAATTAATTTACTTATTCAGATTGAATAGTAATTTCACGGATTCTTTTCTTTTTCAGTTTACCCAATATTTCTGTGATCTTTATGATGGATAAATAAACAAAGCCATTAAGTGACAAAGACGTTAACTTAGTTGGTATGCCAGGCGACACTACCATTTATTTAAAATAAATCACTAAATTAACACCATTACACTTGATTGACATGATTTCACTTTCTTTCAATTTACTACGTCAGCACACTTGAATTATAACAACAGACATAAATACTAGATGTTAAACATATTTAGTCTGAGGGCTCTTTAACTTAATTAGTTTCCAGCTTAGATTGAGAGGGAAAAGAATAGGAGGAGAGATGGTTTAAAGGAAATTATTGTGAGCATGAGACCAAAGTGACACTTCTCATCCGACTTCTGCTAAAATCCAGGTACGTTTGTAAACAGCTCTTTACCTTTTGACGACAGCCCGGTAAGAGAGAAGACCTTGTAGCTTTTCAGATGTACGGGTCCGTGTGGGAACCAGCACCTCTGAGCAGGTTATTCGTTTACGTTTCCAACGTCTCCTGGTTTCCGCATCGACCATCAGAAAATGTGTCAGCTTCAGGCCTCTGACTTCAAGATAAACTTATTCCATGAAGGAATAAACAAAGTCTTGAGCTTACGCTCGTTCGAAGTGGATTCATAACGGCATGTTATACAATCCTTAGCTGAATGACTGTCCTTGGCGGGTGACAGGCATTCATTCAGCTCTTTGGGACGTCTTCATGTCTCTTTGAAGCTCCCAGCAAAACTCCGGAACCTTCTCGTTCCTTTCAAACTCTGAAGCGTTCAGCAACAGCTTAGAACTTAGTACCGGCTCTGAGAGGAGAGCGACTTGTTTTTTCCCCATTGGTCCAACAGGACCGGTCGGGGAGTTCACTTATTGTTATCAGAGTACAAGGCCACAACTAGCAGCAGAGAGAAATGTTTAGGAAAAGACAGACTCATAGACTCCAAGAGGAAAAACACTTGGATTAGCGTCTTAACACTTCTAAAACAAATCTGAAAAGCACAGTTTGACATATTAGCTGAACTTTGACACCTTTTCACTTGCAGAAATGACACATTGATGTTTCACATTTAAAGAATAACAGCATATAACATATATCATGAAAATGACAAAAGTTATTCTTTTGATCACATTAGAATAAAATCAAAGATAGAAATAGTCTCTTTTGATGACTATATTCTCAGATTACAACTAATGGAATGATTTTGTGGTAAATGTCTTGCTTTACTGAGAGGTCAGTAAAGGCCATCACTGGACAGTTCAAAAACCTTAGTTTGACCCTGGGTAGGTCCACTACACATCCAACAATAAAATGTAAAAGAAAAACATATCTAAGATATGAACTAAGAAAAACATCCACTAAAAATACACTAAGCACTAATATCGTAAAAACATTACATTGAACAGCAGCACGAACATGAGTCTGTGTGAGCAGAGCATGAGCATGAATGAACACAGCAACATGAAACAGATCAGCAGCACATTATATGATTTTTCACAGTGATTAAACTAGTTATCATAATCAAGCTGTATTTTTTTTTTTACAACTGAGGTTCTTCCATGAGCAATATACAAAGTACAATAACTATATCAATTGTTTTTAACACTTTTACAGATGACCACTTTTAAAAGTCTGAAGTATTACAGTGCTAACTGCCACAACACTCTTTTGGATATTTGTGCTTTTTAGGTTAAAACCAGCAATGTGAGATTACCACTGTAATAACTTTGGATTCTGTTAGAAAATATTGATCAGCACGTCTCGCTGCTTTTTAGATTCACGCTAATGGGAATCCTGAGAATCATGTCAGTCTGTGTCTTCTCTCTTCCATACAGCTGATGCATCTCATGATCATATGCCGAGTCTCTCGTTGATCATAGTCCCTTGTAAGCAGCCAGTTTCACCATAATGGCCTCATTCGATTACAATGTGTAAAGTACTCCATTAGTCTCCCTGTTCATGAATCATTAAGTGCCTGGCTATGATCAGCCAGCTTCATGATGAACTGCAGATTGAGGAAATGGAAACTACTCGAGCTGCTCGAGGTCATAGGTGGATATAATATTCTCAAAGGCTAAATGAACAATTGCATATTAAGGTAGCCTGTAAGATGAGTTACTGTGTAAAAAAACTGAAAATATCACGTCAAAACAAAGGTATATAGCAATTTATTGTATTTTAGACGTAGGCTTACAAATTAATAAAGACTTAAGATGAAGACATAACTATATATTGTTACAAAAACGTTGTCAAAGAATCATATTTACTCTGCTGTTGTGCATTTTCAAAATCAAAACTTTGGCAAAGGAAAATCTGAACAATACTTCTTCAGTAAACACATTTATTTTTAACTGTTTAGCAGCCTAATTTGCAAGTTCTGCTGCCACAGAGTTGCTTTTCTAAACCTTCAAAAGAAGGTTGAAACGATGGCAGCAACCTTGTTTGGATTAGAAAGTTAGACTTTTAAAAGGTTAAATGAAAAGGTGAAGAAGTAAAAGAAAAGGTGACAAGAAGGTGTGAAAAAGCCTGAGTCACAGTAGGATAGAGACTGTTCTCCGTACTTAATGTGCGATGCTGAAGAGACTGAAACTGATGAGTTCATCTTCAGCTCATTATTGTCATGATGGATCAGATTGCTGACTTCCCTCAAAGGCGGCTTAATGAGTCGTTGACACAAATCAGAATGACTGGCTTCACCGGTGGCATCCATTAGTGTGCTACACAATGCTCTAAGATGTGCTTAAGCAAAACTGATAATTACAAAGCGGTTTCATCATTGTAATGAAGGGATACAACAAAAGGAATATTCACGTAGCATTCAAGGCATTCTGTCCAGCCACTAAGAAGGCTTTAAATCTGATTCCTCGTTTCGTTGTTTGATCCAGTCATAGATTATGAAAATCCTTATAGAGTGATTTTTTCTGATGTATTTGTCCAACACAATAGGAAGCCAGGTAAGGGCCTACCAGAATAAATGGATTTGCATTGACTCAGCATCTTTGAGCTGTTTTCACAGCCAGGCTTTGCAGAACAGGATATAATAACAAGGTGGCAATATTACAATAATGACAGGGCCTACTCTCTGGCCCAGCCAGTTCATTTCCTCTCTTCCTCCATCCCTCAACCCTCATTTTGGTTTGTGTTGTTTCTTGCCTTTGTTAATGCTCAGGCTCTAATGGCCATGGCGTCTACTCCACCAAGGCTTAAAAACGTTTGTCTGCCTCCTCCATCCTCTTACTTATTTAATAATGAGACCACACAAGGCAGTGTCTCTATTCATAATGGGGCATCAGCAAAGCCACGCTAGTTGGCATACAAATCTGAACGGACCAAGAAAATACAACAGGAAAGATTTAACTGAGAGGTCAATTAGACCTCTGCTGCTGATTGACTTGAGAATTAGTTGAACTTGGTCCCTGTCAGTGTGGGAGCCTGGGCTCTGGGAGTTTGTTGAAAACTCGCTGCCTGCCTGCTGTGCTTTCACATGCCGCGCGTAGCTAAATATGGAGATCTGAAGGCATTGCTGTGTTTGTGCCGGTGTTGTTTCCACATTCTGATGGTTTTCTGGGGCTATGACAAGCCCACACTGTTGTTTATCCCTCTCTATTTGTGCTCGAGAGTTCAGGATCCCATGCCACCTTGTCTCATCACATCTAAAGGAAAACAAGAAATCATTTCTCCCAGTTTGAAACAGCACTCTGGCAGAGGGGTGGGTGAGGTGGGAATTATTTGCTCAAAGTAGGATTTCAGCATGTTTGACTGACATCGTCACTCTCACAGGTCCTTGTGCATGAACACACCAAAACATATACTATCCCAATATACCACATTTTTAATAAAACACCTTTATTCATCCCAGAATTGAGGGACAAGCCAACTGTAATCTTTGTTTAGAGTTGTACAGTATAATCCCATTTTCACTGTATACTATTGTTCAAGAATCACCTTATGTTTTACTGTATTTTCTGCCCTATAAGTTGCACCGCCCTATAAGTCGCATCAGCCCAATTATGTCCAATAAAGTGGAAAAATCCATAAATATGTTGCTTCGCCCTATAAGTCGCAGCTATTATACGTCACCGCTGACGTGTCGCATATGCTACGCGTCACCACTGACAACCCAGAAATGTGGGCCGGTGTTTTGCCAAAAAGGGTTGGCTGCAAATGGTGGCCACAGGAGCGTGCACGGAAGGACTTTAACAAGATTAACACAGTAAAAATAATTATTTGTTTGCTGAAAATTATAGCAAAGATGTGTCTTAGCTGAACTTTTCTTAATAAATGAACGTTATTGTCAATTCCGCTGGATTTAAAAATTAGTTTTGCTACGTGCACCCGTACGGGTGGGAACGTTGCTTTTAATAAATAAAAAAATGTAACATTTTTTGTCATCTGTGTATGTTCCCATACTTGACAGACGAAATTGGTCTCTGCATTTAACCCAACCACCACCAGGTGGTGCAGTGAGCAGCCGTAGTCAGCGCTCGGGGAGCTGGGGAAAATAGATGTGCACTCATAGACACCCCAAGGTTCTTAGCAAGATAAACACCTAAAAAATATATTTGTTAGCTGACATTATATTAAAAGTGTTTCTGAGCTTAACGTTTCCTTAATAAATGCACGTAATGGTCAAATCAGCTGGATTTAAATTGTTTCGCTTAACGGTCTTCCAAACGGTCGCGCGCTGCAAAAATAAATTGTAAATAAATCTAATTTTTGCTCAAACGTCTCCTAAAGCTAATCAGTTGTAAATGTCCATCCAGTGATTACTTTCTGTAAGTTTCATTAAAATCTGTCCTGTGGTTCTTGAGCTATTTTGCTAACAAACACTGCGGTAACAGAAGTTCATGCCTCCAGAGAGCAGGAGGCCGTGCTGCGACAGAGTGTGTCCGAGCAGAGGAGGCTTCTGTTGGACACATGAGCTGGGAACGGTCGGTGGACTCTAGCGGCCCAAAGTGGTACTGCTCCATTTTTTTCGTCAGAATGAATGGAAACGGTCATATCTCAGTGGCACAAATTGGTCTAAAAATATGGGAAAAAATCCATAAATATGTTGCTTCGCCCTATAAGTCGCAGAGCATGCAAATTAGGAAAAAACTGCGACTTATACGTCGGAAAATACGGTACTCATAAATTCATAGAGTGCCACAGTTTAAGTTGATAATGCAAGGGAATGAAGTCATAAACTGGAAAAAGAGGACAACAATTTGTACGCAGGTGGTTGGGTGAGCTTAACAAAAAGCCACGGAAGGCCAGGAACTGTCTTTGGGGATTTAACCATGTTACAGCTTTGATGCATTTTAAATTGACCTCAAGCATACTTTGGAGACAAGGAGAGAGGGCAGAAGCACACAAAGCAGACGATTAATTACTATTCTATAATTGGACAGGGCTTTAATGAGGCTGGCGGATGCAGCCTTGTGCACCTTTGTCAGCCGGAGTCACTGACGTGGGTGGCCCAATCAAAGTGTGTCCTCATTAGCATATCTCCGCACATGCAACAGTAGCCTTCAACAGAAGAGCTTCTTCTTATGGGGTCCATTTGCCAGCGATGAGTGACCTCTTTTCTTTTCAGCAATGATTAACGAGTCATCACGACACGGAAACATATTTTATTAAAACTTGGTGATTTTGGAGGGAGCAAAGATCAGTTTGAGCAAGTTGATTGAGGATCTCTGACTTGGAGAAATTTGAGTTTTGAGAAATGTTAACAAAATACCCACTTTTTGTATAGGACGTTTAAAATAAACAGTCTGCAAAGCTAGCAGTGTATTTTGTCAACTACGTGCATGCAATCTGAATTTCATGAAGAACAGCATCAGTTAGATCTGATTCATGGACCCGCATCAGTGTTGATCCAAATCAAAATAAGGTTTTTGCAATTTGTCGTTTCTTCCAACAGCTGCTATTAAATCTGCACCATATGAAATGTTGGTAGTTTAGATTACTGTCTCATATGTTTTACTGTCACATGGTAGATTATTCATTTGACTGTAATTTAAACTCGCTGTATTAGTTTATCTTTGTGTGTGCGTTCTAAGTGGGGGGTGGACGTGCACATCTGTTTTGCTTTCATGTGAGCTTCTGCTCATGTGTTTAAGGCGGGGAACAAGCAGATGATGAGAATGAATCATCCTGGGATAATCTGTTTTGTTGTTTTATGTCTTTCTCAGTATTCTTCGCTTTGTTTGAATTTGTACTCAAGTGCAAAACTTGTATGTATGGTGCATAACTCAAATATAATTGTGATATTTATATATCTCACTCAAAAGCAGGTTTGACTGAAGGCTGGAATTGTATGGTAATTATTGTACAGGTGCAAAGGGAATGTTACATTATTTGATCCTTCTGGAATTGTATCCGTCATCAAGAAAAGCAACTCTGCAGGAGCTCTGCTCCATTTTTTTCATCTGAATAATATCATCAATTTTGATTCACGTGTGTTTGAACAATACTCTCCACAAAGTTTAAAAATAGCCAAAACCAGCATAATTAAAACATAGCTCTGTTGCTGTACCAGTGTCATGCACTGAAGTGTTTATTTTACAGTGTGAGGGCTGGTCTGAGTGCAGCTGGTTGCTGATGGTGATGTTCCGAGCAACCAACAGTGATAAAGTAATATGAAGATAAAAACATGAATTAGGTTTGTGATGTGTTTGATTTATAGTGATGCTTTTCCTCCAAGTGCTTGTTTATTTGGTGTAATTTGATTTAGAGCGGTTTAGAGTTCAGAAAGAGAATCAAAAAAGACAAAACTATTAATCAGCTTAACAAATTCTTAACAGCACTCATGGTGATGAAAACTGCTGTAACAATCTAGGTTTGTTTTAAAAAAGAATCGTCAATTTGGGAATTTTTAAAGCAAAACAATGTTGAAAACGATGACGACAAGTGGAAATATGACAATTTTGTTTTAAAACTTACAACACTTAAAGCAATAGTTTAGATAATTTGAAGTAAGATAACATCCATCCATCCTTTATCTTTACCTGCTTTTTTTCCCCTTTTCGGGTCGTGGGGGTCACTGGCCCCCATATCCAGCAGTTAATGTGCGAGACATAGGGAACACTCGGGGCAGGTTGCAAGTCCATCACAGGGACACATAGCGACAAACGACATTCACTGAAGGAACAATTTAGAGTTACCAATCAGCCTAGCATGCATGTTTAGGGCCACCCGCTTCGAACATTATCTACCATTATATGGCCATTATCAGTTATTATCATCCCCATACGTAGCGGTCAGACTGCCCCTCCTGTACCTCCTAGGAGGTTTAAAGGTACGTTGTCACGGTTACAAGCAATGACAGCAGGCTCTGTCTTTAGCTACGTGGTTAGGTTTGGAGTAAAGGATCTTGGGTTAGGTTTAGGGTCTTGGTTAGGTTTAGGCACAAGGGTAAGGGGGTTAGGTTTAGGGTTGGTCCTCTGGGTCAGGTTTAAGGTTAGGTTTAGGAAAACGGTTACATAAGCTGAAAAAAAAAAAAACACTTCCGGGTTTACGGAAACACGCTGCCTACTCACAGCGATAATAACATTGATAACGTTATTTTAAACATGCTAGGAGGTAGATTGGACAGTTTTGCCGCTATACATGGGGATGATAACAGCTAATAACGCCCACTGTATGGACAGACAACATCCGAAGCCACTGTCTGGACTGTGGGAGGAAACTGGAGTACTCACACATGCACGGAGAGAACATGCAAACTCCACCCAGAAAGGCCTCCAACCGGGATTTAAACTAGCAACCTTCTTGCTGAGAGGCAACAGCTCTACCAACTCAGCCACCGTGATCAGAATTAAACGGTTGTTTCAAATTAAAGCGATTAAAAAACCACCTGCAACAGGGCAGATACTACCTGTCCACAGAACCCCTTCACTAAATCTGGAATATTTCTTCAAGTTGAATTTGGAGGGTTTACTTTTACTTAAACCATGCATATATATATAATATGTATATATATATATATATATATATATGTATATATATATATATATATATATATATATATATATATATATATATATATATATATATATATATATATATGTAACCTCATCAAATGGTGAATTCGTTCAGAATAAATCAGGTCTGCGTTGTGTTATTAAGGACCAGGAGACAGGATGAGGTGAAACGTTGTTTATCTGTACAGAACAGAATATGGACTGATCATAAATCAGGTTCATCACAGCGGGTACAGCACCTCATGCCCATCTCGTATGAACTGGCCAACTGCCGTATTTACAACATTAATATTAAACAGAAATACAAATAAATAAAATAATGTGTACCTGTACAGAACAGAATATGGACTGATCATAAATCAGGTTCATCACAGCGGGTACAGCACCTTATGAGGAAAATCATTTCATGTCAGCATCAAGCTAACATAATATTTTACTGGAGCGTTTAACTCAGTGGACCTACCTCATGCCCATCTCGTATGAACTGGCAATGAGATGTCTGTGTTCACAATATTTATAACCGCCAATCAGCCAGAGGGGGCGCTGTTTCACCCATTACACATGAACCTAAACTTGGAAGTAATGACAAGTGGAATTATATTCAATATTAACTATGTTACACTCCCTCCTGCTGAATTCCACTTGCCCCATTACAACAACCAAATGAAAGCAAGTAAGAGAAAAAAAACAGTACAGGCACATATACATAAATGGAATAAGACCACTATTCAATTGCACAGGAAACCAATATACAACCACCGTTTCCAAAATCGCTTGTGAGGTACAATCACATCAAATTCACAGTTACAAACACCCAGTCACTAGACTATCCTGAGAGGATCAGTATGAGAAAAGGTTGGCCAAACCCCATCTACATACATAAGGGAAAAAAAAATATGCCCATTTACATATTTTGTTAATGTGTAACTGCAAACTCACCTCCCAAATAGCAAAACAAACATGAAATATGAAAATTGTTACAACACCTCTAGGTCAAAATTGAAACAAATTAAACTGTAGGGTTTTTTTTCATATACAAGAACTTATCAGACTAATGCTGTTCTTTGGTGCATCATTTCAATAAATCTGGTCACTGGTCTCAACAACCGTCCAGCTCTAGATCTACGGTCAGTCGCACCATCAACTACTGTCACTGTAGTAGTTACTGTAGCAGGTATGTCAGTGAGAGTGTCAGTAACAGGAGCCGGAAATGTCTCTGGGCAAGCCGTCAGGACTGCTGAGCAACCAGAGTCTGCTGAACTGCTGTCCGTCAACGCAGGTCCTGTGGCTCCTTCCAGCACGGTGCCCTCCACCTGCTCAGCATCCTCCACATCTGTCTCACTGCCTGCTCCCAAAGGTAGGTCAGATACCCACGCTCTTGTTCTAAACTCTGCTGAGTCAGAAATAGCATCACTGATGGCTGACCTCCCAGCACTTGGGTCAAGTGAACTTGATGTTTGAGATAGTACAGCCTCCTCCTGGTCATCATGGTTGTCCTCAGGTAGAGGCAGAAAGTTTACTGGCATTATCAGATTGCGGTGGACCACTTTTACTTGGCCTGTAGTGGGATTCTGGATCCTGAAAGTGTGGTTCTCATCATCTTTTCCAATCACCACATACACCGTGCTATCCCAGCGGTCAGCAAGCTTCCTTTTTCCAGGTCCTCCTTTGTTGGCCAGCAGCACTCTGTCGTTCACTTCCACAAGTACACCACGTACTCTCCGGTTGTATAGCTCAGTGTGACGCTGGAGCTGTTTAGTTGCCGTTGACTGGGCTACAGCCATAGCTTCTCTCATGTCCTTTCGTAGTGACTCCACGTAGCGATCATAGTCCACCACCTCCGGATCACTGAGCACTGAACCAAAGATGACGTCCACCGGAAGACGTGGCACCCTTCCAAACATGAGCAGGAACGGAGCATATCCTGTCGTCTCATGCACGGTACAATTGTAGGCAAATGTCAGAGATTTCAGGGCCTCAGGCCAACGATGTTTAGCTCTTGGTGGCAATGCTCGAATCATGTTGCCTAGAGTCCGGTTCATTCTCTCACATGAGCCATTACCCATAGGGTGATAAGGTGTAGTGTGGGACTTTTGCACGCCTGCCACATTCAGTAACTCTGCAATAAGCAAACTCTCAAAAGTGGCCCCCTGATCGGAATGTAGTCGCTTGGGAAACCCATAGATGCTGAAATAATTGTTCCACAGCTGGTGTGCGACTGCTTTAGCTGACTGATTGGGGCACAAGAAAGCGTGTGCCATCTTTGTGAAGTGGTCAGTAGCTACTAGCACATCCAGTGAACTGTTTGAAGAATCCTCAGCAGTCCAGAAATCAATACTGACAAGTTCAAGAGGTTCAGAGGTCCTTATGTTTTTCAAAGGAGCTCTGGCTTCTGGCTCTGGCGACTTGCTGACAACACATCGTCTGCAGTGTTGTACATACTCAGTAACATCACGCACTAGGCCAATCCAATAAAATCTCTGTCTCGTCAAGTACAGGGTCCGTTGCTGACCCTGATGACCAGCCTCATCGTGAACACCTTGTAACACCTTCTGGCGCAGTGAGCGTGGGACCACAAAAAGGTAGGACTTTTTCTTTGTGACAGGGTTTTTAGCTACCCGTTGCAGGACTCCATCTCTCAATACAAGCTTTTCCCAGCCTTTCAAAAGCTTGAGGACTTCTGATGACTCCTTGACACGTTCCCTTCTGGAAGGTCTCCACTTTCTCTCTACAAAGAACATCACCCTACTTAGAACTGGGTCATTTCTCTGTTTCTCCTGCAACACTTCAAGTGAGAGCACCTCGGAGTTGACCTGTGGGGTTGTTAGAACAGTCTGTGAGAACTGTGGCAGGAGAAGAGCATGCGGGTACACCACAGGACCACTCTCACTGCATCCCTGGAGCACAGCAGCAACCTCCAATGATGATACTGCTCCTGTCTTAACAACCGCCACACCCTGAGATATCTGTTGGTCACACTCAGCTACTTCAGGCGGGTTAGCTGACCAGCGAAACACCTCCTGGACGCCATTAGCACCAATCATTGCAGCCTCTGCCAGCAGCTTGTCATAAGGCACTCTCGTCAAACGGTGAGGCATACTAGGCTGTACGAAGGGCTCTCTGCTAAGGGCGTCAGCCACCACATTCTTTGATCCAGGAATGTACTTGATGTTGAACTGGAATGGCGCCAACTTAGCGATCCACCTCTGCTCACACGCGTCCAGCCGAGCCTTGGACAGGATGTAGGTTAGCGGATTATTGTCCGTCCACACTGTGAATTGGTGGCCTCGCAACCAATGATGGAACTTGTCACACACCGCCCATTTTAAGGCGAAGAATTCCAGTCGGTGTGCGGGATATTTAGATTGGGCATAACTCAGAGAGTCAGAGTCAGAGAGTCAGAGAGAATTTATTGTCATTTGCACCGCATGTAGTACATGTGTTGAAAACGAGATTATGTACACAGGGTCCCAGTTACATCCAACAACAAATGCAAGAGAAATACAATAATAACATCTAGGATTAACTAAGAGAGACATCACATCAGCTAGTAATACACTGCTAGTAATACACTAGTAATACACATACAATTTACTTGCAAAAGCAATCGGTCTTGCCGTTGAACCACCTGCAGGCACTTGTGACAGGACTGCGCCAAGTCCGTCGGTAGAGGCATCCACAGACAGGAGAAAGGGCTCACTGAAGTTTGGGTGGGCCAGCACCACACAATCTAGCAAAGCCCACTTCAGTTGATGGAAAGCCTGCTGACAATCTGCAGTCCAATCTTCAGCACGGAGCTGTTTGCGGATTTGGCGGCGTTTTCTCCCACCTCCACGCGGACCTTTAGAGCATGAGATTAGCCGAAACAACGGTTTGGCTATGGCAGAACACCCTTCAATAAACTGCTGGTAGTAGACTACCATGCCAAGAAAGGAACGGATCTTCTTCTGGGAGGGAATATTTGTGCCAATTTCCATAAGGTCAGACTCGGTGATGGTGGTGATAGCAGTCACTTTATCAGGGTCAGACTGAATCCCATCTATGCTGATGATATGACCAAGAAACTTCACTGACCTCCTCAGAAAGTGACATTTCTTTGGGGCAAGCTTTAGGTTATGGTTCTGGAGTCTCTGGAAGACCATGTGCAGACGCTCCAGCGCTAGGTCTTCTGTTGGAGCAAACACCAGGACATCATCCAGATAGCACAACAAGCTCATGAAGTTCTGGTCACCGAAGATGTTTAGCATCATTCTCATGAATGTGGCGGGACTATTACAGAGTCCTTGAGGCATCCGATTATACTCATACAATCCAAAAGGCGATGAAAAGGCAGTGTACTTTCGGTCAGCTTCATGCACTTCCACATTGTAATAGCCAGAGGTCAAATCCATGGTTGAGAAAAAGGCATTGCCCCCCAGGGCTGCTAGAGCATCAGCTGGATGAGGGAGTGGGTGAGCATCCTTGACAGTGCGTGCATTGATCCATCGGAAATCATTACAGATACGTAGGTCACCCGACTTCTTCCACACGATCACTAATGGAGATGCAAACTCACTGCTAGACTTTCGTATGATGTCACGCTCTTCCATCTCATCCAATGCCTCTCTCAATTTTTCATACTGGGTTGGTGGTATGCGCCTACATGGCAATCGAAATGGTTTCTCATCCATGACTCTGATGCGATGTAGGAAACCAGTGGCTTTACCACAATCCATCTTGTCCCTTGAAAAGATTGATTGGTATTGAACAATGAGCTCAGCCAGTTTAGCCTTATATTCAGGGGCAACGTCACATGACTCAATGTCCACATCCGACAGCCCCAGTCCTCTTAGCCTTGCCTGAGGGGTGTCAACTGTGCTCGGTGCCACAAGGTGAGGATGATCTGGTAAAGTCGAGTCCTCTGAGACGAGGCTGTGTTTTGTACTGTTGTCCAACGGTACTTGAACTTGTTGTTGGATGTCGAGTTGGGAACCAGCAAACATCTCCACTGAATCACAAGTACTCACATCCGCCAACTTAGTATTACGTCTCAAAGTAACCAGCTTGTCTGATGGATTAATGACCTTTAATGGGAGCCACCCATCTGCTCTCAGGATTGACACCGACCTCCCCACCAAGACTGTTCTCGGTTTAGATCTGGCGGTTGTTGGCTCCACGACAACAGTACATCCAGCCAACAGATTATTCACCTGTGGCAACTTGCCCCAAATCAGATGCTCTGTCATGGGTTCAAGAGTAACAGCTCGCTTGATTTTGATAGTTCCAACTGCATAATGGGCGTCTGNTTTGGGGCGAGCTTTAGGTTATGGTTCTGGAGTCTCTGGAAGACCATGTGCAGACGCTCCAGCGCTAGGTCTTCTGTTGGAGCAAACACCAGGACATCATCCAGATAGCACAACAAGCTCATGAAGTTCTGGTCACCGAAGATGTTTAGCATCATTCTCATGAATGTGGCGGGACTATTACAGAGTCCTTGAGGCATCCGATTATACTCATACAATCCAAAAGGCGATGAAAAGGCAGTGTACTTTCGGTCAGCTTCATGCACTTCCACATTGTAATAGCCAGAGGTCAAATCCATGGTTGAGAAAAAGGCATTGCCCCCCAGGGCTGCTAGAGCATCAGCTGGATGAGGGAGTGGGTGAGCATCCTTGACAGTGCGTGCATTGATCCATCGGAAATCATTACAGATACGTAGGTCACCCGACTTCTTCCACACGATCACTAATGGAGATGCAAACTCACTGCTAGACTTTCGTATGATGTCACGCTCTTCCATCTCATCCAATGCCTCTCTCAATTTTTCATACTGGGTTGGTGGTATGCGCCTACATGGCAATCGAAATGGTTTCTCATCCATGACTCTGATGCGATGTAGGAAACCAGTGGCTTTACCACAATCCATCTTGTCCCTTGAAAAGATTGATTGGTATTGAACAATGAGCTCAGCCAGTTTAGCCTTATATTCAGGGGCAACGTCACATGACTCAATGTCCACATCCGACAGCCCCAGTCCTCTTAGCCTTGCCTGAGGGGTGTCAACTGTGCACGGTGCCACAAGGTGAGGATGATCTGGTAAAGTCGAGTCCTCTGAGACGAGGCTGTGTTTTGTACTGTTGTCCAACGGTACTTGAACTTGTTGTTGGATGTCGAGTTGGGAACCAGCAAACATCTCCACTGAATCACAAGTACTCACATCCGCCAACTTAGTATTACGTCTCAAAGTAACCAGCTTGTCTGATGGATTAATGACCTTTAATGGGAGCCACCCATCTGCTCTCAGGATTGACACCGACCTCCCCACCAAGACTGTTCTCGGTTTAGATCTGGCGGTTGTTGGCTCCACGACAACAGTACATCCAGCCAACAGATTATTCACCTGTGGCAACTTGCCCCAAATCAGATGCTCTGTCATGGGTTCAAGAGTAACAGCTCGCTTGATTTTGATAGTTCCAACTGCATAATGGGCGTCTGAATCGGCAGCTTCCACCCTTGCCAACAAATGTAGCAGTTTCTGCTCTGCATCACTACTGTCACAGAGTGCTGTGGGGCCTTGGTCCTGGATGTCTTGCTTCAGCTTAAACCTGTTAATAATGTATTTCAACAGGTTACTGCCAACAATCAGTTCTTCATTCTGGTTCTCAACGATCAATGTTGGGACAATCACTTTGTAATCATAAAGATCCATCTCCAGATCGCACATGCCAGAAGGTAATGTCCTGGACCCCCCACATCCAATCAACACAGTGGCTGTCGGCTCAAGGGCGGGGCTTCTTAAAACATCCTGCTGTAACAGCTGAGGTATTACTTTAGAGCTCAGTGTGCACGCCATCGACCCGCTATCCAGCAAAGCTCTGACCGTAACCACTCCTCCCAGTGTCACATTTTCATAAAACAAGTTGTCATGTTGTTTGAGTCTCTGAATGTTTTGGATTATCGGTGTATATCCCATTTTTCTCACTTCACATGCACTTTGACATATAGACTCCATGTCATTTTCAACATTTGCAACAGGGGGATCACTTTTAGGCCCAACACTTGTCCCCACCACATGCAGGCCAGTCAGTTTTCCTGAAGCTGCACCACCTGCTTATCGCTCCCAGGCTTCCTCACCACAGTCCCTGGACACTCTGCTCGGATGTGGTCAGGTGCAAAACAGCTGAAGCACAGATGGTTGGACCTGCAGTGGTACTGAGTAGTGTGTCCACCATCGTTGCACACAGCACAAGGTAAGGCAGGCTTTACTTTCGTCGGCTGGTCCCTCTGGGTGTGTACATTGGACCTTCTTTGAAAATTGTGCTGTTGTGGCTGCTGCTCCAGCACACGTTCAAGTAGAGCGATGACCCGGTCCAGGCGGTCTGGCGAGCTCTCAGCTGTCTTCCCAATAGCAGCAGCTGGAGGTAGTACTTCAGTACGGAGTGTCGCACTCTGCACAGACGAGGTGACTTCCTGGTGCTGGGAAGACAGGATGCTTGACATTTTGTGTTTGGTTAGTCGCTTGCGATTTCTGCAATTCTCAACAAGCTTCTCGTGAATTTCAGCCACTGTCCAATCTTTCAGCTGCTTACATTTGAATATGAGCGACAGTTCAGGATCAGGGCAGTTCTGGATAAACATGGCAGCTAGATCACCAGACAGAGAGTCAAAAGCCTTATTTTGTCTCTTTAAAGAGTCCTCTGTCATGTCCAAAGCTTTGTTAAGTCTCAGCCAATAGTCAAAGGGATGTTCGTCAGGGTGGGGCACCGTAGCATAAAAGTCTGCTAAGGGCAAGCTAGAGGACATAGTATCACTGAAGTGCTGCTTCAGTATCTCAAAAATGGGCTCAGGTCCTGTAGTCAGATTTAAAACTGGCTTACTGCGTATGCCAACTTTAACTACTTCATGTGCCCTCCCCACCAGCTTAGACATCACCTCATCAGCCTGTTCAGCCACAGGGATGGCTTTCTTTTTCATGTAAGATAACATCATAACCTCCCACTCTTGCACTGAACATGAATCATGATCCCCTTTAAAACTCACAGGTTCTTTCACATCAGGGCGAACAATGACATTTAACATGGTAGACTCGTTAGCTGTAGCTCCAACCACCCCCACTGTATTACTCAAACGGGTCTCAATGCAAGCTGCAATACTTTCACCTATTGAAACTCCAATTCGTGAAGCTATGTCACTCAAAAGTCTACCATCAACTTCACACTGTGGAGCATTAACAGTGTCATTAACTCTTTCACCCACATAAACAAAATTTGATTTTGGTGTGGATGCTTCTGGGGTATTCAAATACAAACCCCTACCTCTGGCAACTGCAGGCATAGGAGTAAACATTTCAAACCCCCTCCCCCTACCAAAATAATTATTGCTTGCCATAACTCAGCCCTTAATGATCAAAAGCAAAAAAAAAAAATATAATAATAATTTTCAGTTATTATTATTATTAATTATTATTATTATTAATTATTATTAATTTGATCACTTACAAATTAAACACGAGCAAAAGTGCACCTTCAACAAATCAACAAGAAAAACCTGAATGAAAAAGCTGTAAAAACATTAAAACTTATTTTGTCTCAAAGTGCCCCTCCTCCTTCAGAGAGTGCAGCGCAGAGAGAGAGAGAGAGAAAAAGAAAGAAGAAAAAAAGACCTCCTGTATCATAGTGCAGCCACAGCGCTCAATCAACACAAAACGGTTAAAATGAATTAAAAAAAATAGCTCCACACTTTTCAGACTGGCCACTGCACTACCAGACTGAGCAGCGAAGAATCCACACGGGGCTGCGGTACCGGCCGGGTCTGATGAACGGGACAGATGCGCGCGCAGCCACCAACTGCCGCGGCTCCAGGGTGTAGACGCAGCCCACCAACTGCCGCGGCTCCAGAAAGTAGACGCAGCCACTCGCGCTGGAGAAGTTGAAGAACGGGTCACAGGCACCAATGTAACCTCATCAAATGGTGAATTCGTTCAGAATAAATCAGGTCTGCGTTGTGTTATTAAGGACCAGGAGACAGGATGAGGTGAAACGTTGTTTATCTGTACAGAACAGAATATGGACTGATCATAAATCAGGTTCATCACAGCGGGTACAGCACCTCATGCCCATCTCGTATGAACTGGCCAACTGCCGTATTTACAACATTAATATTAAACAGAAATACAAATAAATAAAATAATGTGTACCTGTACAGAACAGAATATGGACTGATCATAAATCAGGTTCATCACAGCGGGTACAGCACCTTATGAGGAAAATCATTTCATGTCAGCATCAAGCTAACATAATATTTTACTGGAGCGTTTAACTCAGTGGACCTACCTCATGCCCATCTCGTATGAACTGGCAATGAGATGTCTGTGTTCACAATATTTATAACCGCCAATCAGCCAGAGGGGGCGCTGTTTCACCCATTACACATGAACCTAAACTTGGAAGTAATGACAAGTGGAATTATATTCAATATTAACTATGTTACATATATATATATATATATATATATATATATATATATATATATATATATATATATATATATATATATATATATATATATATATATATATATATATATATATATATATATAGACCCTTTTTCATTTAAATATAGTTTCAGAATGAACATTTTGAAGTTTGTTTTATCTTCTATCTGATTTCATTCATAAAAATATATTGAGAATTGCTATTTGACAAAGAAAACAACTTAAAGCTCTGTGATCAATGTGTGCATTGTGTTCTTGCATGTTCTATTCAGTTCAATTTGGTTTATTTATATAGCACCGCATCACAGTTGTCTCAGGGCACTTTACAGGAACATTCACATAGAAAGCCAATTAGTAAAGTTCTCTTTCTAAGGAATCCAGCAGACAAGTTAAATCTTGGCTTCATTGCAGTCTCCCATCCTGAGCAATCACAGTGGCAACAGTGGAAAGAAAAAACTCCCTTTAACAGGAAGAAACCTCCAGCAGAACCAGGCTCAGGACAAGCGGCCATCTGCTTTGACGGGCTGGTTGAGAGGACAGAAAAGAGAGAGAAACAAACACAGAATGGTCGCTCCAGATATATAGGTCCAGGTGTACCTGAAAGACAAACAAGACAAAACACAAGGATAGAATAATTAATGAAATTAATAATTACAAATACAAAACGGGTTGAGCAGAGTAAGTACAGACAGTAGCAGATTGAAAAAGTGTGGTCAGTTTATCCTCCAGCAGTCTAAGCCTATAGCAGCATAACTAAAGGACAGCTCAGGAAACCCAAGCTGACACTAACTACTATAGGATTTATCAAAAAGGAAAGTCTTGAGTCCAGTTTTAAAACTGGATAATGTGTCAGCCTCATGGACAGAGATTAGAAGTTGGTTCCACAAGAGAGGAGCCTGATAACTGAAAGCTCTGCCTCCCATTCTGTTTTTGTAAATTCTAGTAACCACAAGTAAACCTGCAGCCTGAGAGTGAAGTGCTCTGTTAGGAAAATATGGAACAATTAGATCTGTAATATAAGATGGAGCTAGGTTTTTGAGAGCTTTGTAGGTTAGAAGTAGGATTTTGAATTCTATTCGGGACTTGACAGGTTCTTGACAGTTCTGTGTTCAGAACTAGATTTTTCCCCAGGTGAATCAGGGGCACTTCCAGAATGTTGGCAACAAGGGAAGACACCTATTTATTATTAGGAAACAAAATGTCTTTCATTTTCTGTTTCCTTTTTATTTATTTTTTTTCATTCAAGCTTTATTTACCCCAGCATTATTTTTCTTTTTCTATATTTAACTTCTCATTGTAATAAGTGATTTAGTGCGACAGTATTTCAGTTATTCCCTGCAATTCCACATACAGCCGCTAGAGGACGCCTCTCGCATTGGTGTCATGAAGGTTTGGCACACAGAAGAATAAACCTTCCTGTTAGATGCTAATGGAAGCTCAACGTGTGTCTCATCTTTTCTGTGTCACATCGTCACACGTTGAGAGAACAAAATCACCCTCAACCCATCCAAGGTTGCCGGGTAATACATACAAATTGAGATTTTTTTTTAAAGAAGTGAAAATAAAATGGTATTTAAAAGGAAAAGTAACAACAACAAAAAGCTAGGTTGTAGGGCGGTAAAGAAAACTAAAAACAAGAACATGTCNACACACACACAGGAACTTAGCATATGTTTAAAGCTAGAGGTCATGGTTGAGAGCTTCAGATCAAGATATTCCAGGAAACAGGAGTGGAGTAGAAGAAGGCCACTAAATACAGGGTGCAATGGTGGGTATGGTAGTTAAAGCCAGTTATGAATCTTAATAATAATAATATAATAATATTACTTTATTTATAAAGCCCTTTAAAACAACCACAGCTGCAACAAAGTGCTGTACATAAAATCAAGAACATTTAAACACATAACAATAAAACAGTTGTTAAAACATTAAGATCAATAAAAACAACAAAAACAGTGCAGAACAAATTCAGTCTGTGCTAAAAGCCAGTGAGTAAAAATGTGTTTTTAGAAGAGTTTTAAAACTGGACAGTGAAGGAGCTTGTCTGATGGGAAGAGGGAGATCGTTCCACAGTTTTGGAGCAGCAACAGAAAAAGCTCTGTCTCCTCTGAGCCTCCGTTTGGATCTCGGCACCTCCAGAAGCAGCTGATCAGCTGATCTGAGGCACCGAGCAGGAGAGTATGGGTGAAGCAGCTCAGAGAGGTAGCCTATTTGGCGCCCTGTGCGAGCAACCCCAATGGCGCCCCCCCCCCGGCTAGGTTGCCAGTGGGGGTCCTCTCTCAGAAAATTTTGAATAAAATAGATGCCATTTCCTGCATTCTGGTGTATTTTAATGGGTTGTTCAACATCTAGTTTTACCTACATATATAAACTATTCAATAATGAGTTAATGGCAGAACAAGAAGTAGCCTGAGACAAACATGTAGCATTAACACATTGTGAACATTACTCAATAATTGTTTCTATAAGAACATTATCAAATATTTTATATGAACAGTAAAATACTAGCAATAACAGCATTGTGAGAGGTGGACAGTTGAACATGGAGGCTTTCACCTCATTTTATTGATGGGCGTTTCTTTTCACAAAGATGGCCTCCTTTACTCCTCTCTCAAACTATCATTCTTCTGTATCAAGGAGGAACGATGACTGAGTTTGTCACAGCTCTTCAGACTGAAGAAGTCTTTTTGATACAAAGAAGAATCTGTCCAGAGGACTACATTTATTGAGCCTGCATCAGGACAATAATCTGTAAAGATTTAGTACATTTGATATGGAAAACACATTTTGACTTAACCAATTAATATATTTTCAATGGTAAAATATGCAGGCTTATTTCATATTACTTTCATACTATTCCCTTTCATTGCTTTATGTATTTATTATCTTACTTTTAATGATAAAACAATGTCACTACTGTCGTTTAGAAAGTGTTTATATTGGAACTAATGCTTGTTTGTTCACACAGAGTTAGAACAGCTCACCTGTTCCTTCATACTGACAGGAACAATCCCCTCATCACTCCTGACACTAAATCACGTTTAAAAAATTGTCATAACTGCACAAATCTCCCCTTTTTACAAAGACTTATGATCAATTCAGGCCAGTTTCATCCAGACTCATATAATATTATTTAAATTATTTAACAGTATGTTATGTCACCATGCCACACACCACAAAATTCATTGACTTGATAATTAACTTGAACGGTTTTTTGCAGCAAAATTCAACAGCATGTCTTACCTGTTTGATCTCTCATTAACAAACTGCAGCTGTTTGAGTGAAAAATGTGTCAATGTTTACACATTTAGCTGTCTGTCTCCAGAGCCTCTCTCTTTTTAATCTTTCTCTTCACTCTTCCTCTCTTCCATCTTTCCACTGACCGCACGTAGTGTCACCTCCGTAAAAATGAAAGTAAAAGTGGAGGTGGGACGGACGACCTGGGTTGAGGAAATGCACCCAGCAGCTGCTGCGGTGATTAAACAGAGGACATGTGAATAAATTAAGGGTGGGGCGGCCCATGAGCAGTGCGGTAGTGTTCTGTGTTATGTTGTTAAAAACAAAAGTTGTAAAAGATTTAAAGGGGACCACATATTCAAAATTCACTTTTTAATGTTTTTTTTACTCAACTTTGGGTATTTACTTCATAAAAAAACAGTCCTAAGGCCAAAAAAATGCACCCAGTGGTTTATTTACTCTAAGTAGATTTATTTATCTTTGATAAATACACTTCGTTTCCCACTTCCTGCGGTTTGTGACGTCACAAACCGCAGCCAACCACCTCAAACCTGAGTCCAGCCCCTCACCTAGCAACCCCTGGTGATGCTCCACCCACTTCAGTATTAAACACATGACTGTTGTTTTTCATGATTTCATCTCATCTTTTGTTTATATGTTCTTAATTTCATGTGTACAGCACTTTGTTGCAGCTGTGTTTTTTTTAAATGGCTTTATAAATAAAGTATAATTGTTATTTTTATGTTTTAGTTCAATTTTTAGTGTATTTGCGATCGCTCCCAACGCGCAGCCGGCAAAAATTAAACGAGCGGACCCCCGGCGTAGGGACCGGTTGCGACGGGACCCTCTTCTGGCGCGATGGAGCGGAGCTTCAACTGTACAGCCTCGTTTCAGCCTCGCAGCAGCCTCGCAGCAGCCTCGCAGCAGCGAGGACCTTCTCCTTACGGATTAATTTACGGGAGACACTTGGTGAACTTTGTGTTGTCTTGACTGGAACAGCGATAACTCCCAAAATCTCCGCGTGCAACGAGCGGAGCTGGCGAACACCGGAAGAGGAACAAGCTAACATTAGCATCGGATTCGGGTGGTCTCATGCTAAAAGGAGCAGCAAATTGCGGCGCGCTCAGACGGGTTTCGGTAAGTTATTGTTGGCGTTGTTTTTCTTATTCGCCCCAAGTTCGTTGTTTGGTTTCACTTTGGATCAAAGAAGGAGAGATACACTGAAAACACGACAAACGCGCATTTAAAGTTCCAAAAACCAGTTTAATTAATCATAAGTTTAAAAAGTCACAGAATACATTTGTTCTATTTCAAAAAGCCATTATATTTGATTACAAATAAGTGGACAGAGAGAGAAAAAGAGAAAGAGAGTAGAGAGAGAGAGAAAGAAAGAACATTGAAATGCGCATTTCAAGGGAGACACCGCATACAACCTGATTAGTTGTTTTTCCCCGTGGGCTTGCTCTGCGTTGACTGCCGTGGAGGAGGAAAGACTCATGCTTTTATTCTCTTGTAGGACGTTGCCTGCTCTCAACCAATAAGAGGAGTTCTGCTTCGTTCTCTTGTAGGGTGTTGCCTGCTCCCAACCAATAAGAGGAGTTCTGCTTTGTTCTCTTGTAGGGTGTTGCCTGCTCTCAACCAATAAGAGAAGTTCTGCTTAAAGACTGTTCCCCTCCCCAACTGCCAGAAAGCTTCTGTCTTGTAAACAGGAAATACCATTGCTGGTTTCAACTTACAGACTTGTGTTTTGAGAGTGAAGGATCAGTTCTATATGTTAATCTGATTGAAACTAATTCACAACTGTTATATAATTAATACACAAATGCTTTATAATCAAGGTATTAACTGTTTCACAAATGTCCATGCAATCATGTCATATGTGCCCCAAAGCCGCTCACACAACACTATAAATCCACACACCCCTAGATCCAACAAATAGAGCAGGTCCAGGGAATGGATGCACTCCGCGCCCACTCTGGTCCACACAGGCCCTAGGGGGGAAGGGCACGACACATAGATGACTAAAACTAAATATACAATAATGCTGAGTACTTTTAAAACACACACACTCTAGTAGACCACTAAGTGACCAATTAGTGTAACTGGACATTAAATTACATTAAAGATCATACACTACACACATAGATTTAGAGCTGTTCTGGTACTTTCTGACTGAGCAACCATGCAGAATAAGAAAGGGACTTTCAGTAGATTTCTCCACAGCCATATATCTACAAGGTCGTAAAACTGACAGACAGAGAGGCACCAAGTCTCCTCTCCTACCCTAAGCCAATCAGAGGCCAGGACAGACACAAACTGCATCATTTGAGTAGCATTCTTTGAGAACCTCGCCAGGACAGATCTGTGTTCATGCTCACAATTCTCTGTTTAACCTGTATACCTGTGTCTTTTAATAAATCTTTATCATTCTACAAGAGAGACTGGTCATTGAACACCGTTTGAAAACTCCTTCAAGAGGAATGAAAACACGAAGACAAAAATATATTTTATTTCACAACAAACCCCCTTTGGACCTCAATTGCTGAGGTCCATCCCAAAAGAAATAAAATCACACACCTAATAACGCAGCTAAACGCATATATTCAATCAGTTTTTTCAAAATCCTCCAAGTTATAGTTTTTTAACAAAAGCAGTTGGCGCATCACTTCAGGATCCCTCTTTTCCAGGGTGGACGTGATAAGTCGAACCGTCAAAGACCTCAGACAAGGCACATAGCAGCACCCACAAGTTATAAGTATGCCTAAGTAAATAGCCAATGATACCATTATAGATACGAACACCTGTTTCCAAGGACCGAAGATCTTTATCAGCCAATCGTCCAGTGGGTCGTCCAGACCCGAATGGCTTTTCATTTAATCTGAGAGGGTTCTAAGGCCTTCTAGGGCCCTTGTGACTTTTCCATCTGGAGCAGTGTTGTTTGGAATAAATGTACAGTAAAGGTCACCAAATATACTACAAACCTCTCCCCTCTCCGCCAAAATCATGTCCAAGGCCATCCTGTTCTGAACTGTTATCAGGGAAGTCGGCGCCAGTTGTTCGGCCAGACCTTCTACCGCGTCTCTGGTGAGATTGGACAGTCGCATAACATTATAATGCACATAATTTATCCTGTCAACATTTTTATTGGGAGTAACAGGGAACACTGCTGAAATGATAGGAAAACTCTCGAACCCAGCTGCCACCTGATCAGCCAGTTTGTATTCATTTGGCACACCCCACGGAATGCCTATAGAGTCAATATAAGTAGGTGAGCCGACTGTTGGGTCAAAATTAGCAGATCTCCTTCTCCTATTTCGATAGAGATCAGTTTAGTTCAGGATCTCCAATCTGGGACCAATCAGAGCCAGAGGGGCCGCCAATCGTACCATGGCGCAAAGTCCAATGGTGTTGTCCAAGATACGAGTGAGTAATCTCCTTTCCCCACAATAGTAGTACAAGCCCGATCTAACAAGAGGGCCAATCACTTTTCTATCCCCTTTATCTGTACTTGCAGGCCTTGTCTGATTGCACCAGCTTGGGTCAATCATGCCCACATTTATTTTGGCATTTGGACTCGTAAAATTAAAACAGAAGTAATCATTGCGTTTTGTAGCGTGGAACGGGCCAGCTTTGGTGTGATTCCCGGCTAAGGGAAACACTTCACTTAAAGGTGCTATGTGTAACTTTCTGTAGAGTGCAGAACTTAGAAAAATTTTCAACAGGCAAAGCATTCTGATCCCTATCCCCCTCAGAGCCATATTTGGCTCTGAGGGGGAGGCTCTGCTGAGATTCAAATTCAAGCTCTGTTTTTATTGGCTGATTCAAATTCAAGCTCTGTTTTTAATTGGCTGGTTACAAACTCTGTTTTTATTGGCTGTCATTGTCCTGGTCACTCTGTGTTTTTAGTGTTTTTATAAATGCTGATAGAGAAGCAAGGGGACTATAGTTTTTTTCAGAGATTACTTTGTCTAACATCAGTTTGTCAGTAGATAGTGACAGAGTGAAGAAATATGTTAAAAATATATTGTTTGAAAAGTTACAGACTACATTACAATCTTACATACCCCAGCTTTAAGGTTGTACAATTGGCATGCATCTGCGTTCTGGTCAAGTTTAGCATGCAAGCAAACCCCCATGTATCCTCTGGGAACAAGGGAGCCGGCTCAGTGTATAACAACGGGCGTGCTATGGCACATGCCAAGCATTCAGACAACGAGGTCTGCTTCGCCGCCTCCGATAACCATGCCAACCATATATTAGTGTCATGGTATCCGGTAGACATTGCGATTACCTCGACCGGAGTCAATTTTGTGTAATCGGTGGTAATTATGTCTGAAGTTTGGTGCGGGATCACAGGGGGGAAAGAAGAGTTACCTAGAGAGCTGATATTGTTTACCATCTCAATTCGTAATAATCCATATTTTGGTGGATAGGAGTTCACTATCACTCTCATAACATGAAAATTGAACGGATGTTTGTCCGTTTCAAAAGTGGACACCACTTTAATAGACAGGGAAACCGGATTTTGGGTGAGGGAAAAATCCCTCTGGAGAGTGAACTTGCTAGTCCAAAACTGACGAGATCCTGGCAGATCCGACTTAGACTGGGAAAATATCCAGGACCCTTGTTGTAAAACCACCCTATCCTCACTACATTGGACATTTTAGCCAGTACATAGTACAATTCCCTCCCAAGCGCAACGCTGTGGGCATTGTAAAGACGTAGGTGGACACTGACACATGTATATATCTGCATGCCTGAATGAAATATTCTGGCCTGCACAATCAATTACATTGCATAAATCGAACGTGAAAGTGGTAGTCTGGTTTGCGATATACTCTAGTTTGAGAATTTTTTGGTGTGCGCCATACTCTCTCTTATGTCTATGAACTCCGCAATCATTTTTCCCAGGGATTACGCAGAAATGTTCTAGGAGGACAATCAAAGTTACCATACTTATCCCACCTATTCCAACTGCCATAGTGACCCTCTTGTCTGGCCACCACATTTTGAATCAGTTTATTAATATGCAAATTGTAGAATATAAAGAAATATATGCAAACTATGAACGATAATAATAGTAAGCGCTTTAGGATATTGCAGAATTATGAACCTTAAGTTTCCCAAGTTCCTCCTCCAGCAGCAAGGCAGTTGTCTCCCTTGAACACACAAAAATAGAGAAAGAACACAAGATTTATATCATCATTAAAGAAACATTAATACATTTTTTGAATGTGCCACACGTACTCAAGGGAATTGCCCTGGTTACAGCTACTCAGGGCAGACCCCTGGCGTTGCTCGGGGAGGTCCTCCTATGTCCCCAAGTTTTCTTCATGTTATGTGAGACTCTAATATGTAATGTTTTTATCTCTCTAGGTGTCTGTACTATGTGTGGATGTTCCAGCACCGAGTGGCCCCATAAAACAGAGTCCTTCTGGGCCTGGCACGCAACTATACTCGGCTACTTTGGTCTACCAAGGCATGAGAGTTCGAATGCGACCTCTTCTTGTCGTCCAACCCAATCCTTTAGCTCCTTCCTGGTTCACGGGCTAGAGCACACTGACTCCAATGGTACCAGATCTCCACCTTTCCTCTCAGCCTGACTGCATGTGAGGTTCTTTCTGTCACTTGGAAAGGACCTATCCAGCGAGGCTCCGCCCACTTTCTCTTAACGACCCTTAGCAACACCCACTCAGCTGTGGGCAAGTCAGGGTCTCCTGGTGGACCCTTTTTCTCGTGTACCTGCTGAGTAAAGTTAGACACCAAAGCTTTTAACTCATTAAAGTATACCTTATGGTCCATCTTGCGATCCCTCTCGTTTGGCAGAGAGCAAGCATTCGGTCCAGGGAAGGATCAACCTGTGGTTAACTCATAGGGAGAGAAACCAGTACCATTATTAACAGAAGTTCTTACAGTCATTAATGCAATTGGCAGAGCGTCAACCCAGATTAATTTGGTCTGTGCACAGATTTTGCCCAATTTTTGTTTTATGTTTTGATTCATCCTTTCAACCTTGCCTTGTGACTGGGGATGGTACACTGTCCCAAAGGCGTGTTTTAGTCCTAACATTTTTTCCACAGCCTGCAGGTCTGCGTTTTTAAAATGTGTACCATTATCAGATCTGATTTTTTCGGGAAACCCATGTCTAGGAATGTAATGGTTTATCAGGAACTTTATGACGGTTTTACTGTCCTCTTTTCTTGCAGGTATGGCTTCAGGCCATCCTGTGAGAGCGTCAACACACATCAACACATATCTGTATCCCTTGACAGTTTCAATCATGTCTGTATAGTCTATAATCACTTCTTGTCCTGGTCTGAACAAGAAGGGAAATATCCCTTGTTCTGGTCTTACAGCAGGTCGAATGTTGTATTGTAATGCTGCTAAAACAAAAGGGATGTTTTTTTCAAATAGGAAGGCGGTTCCAGCAGATCCTCCTCTGATTTTATTTTCAAATTGTGTCCCTATTGAGTTTGTTGATTCCTATAAATATCTGGGTATCCTGGTCGATTCACATCTCTCTTTTAAACTCCACGTGGAAAACCTAGTGAAGAAACTGAAAGTTAAACTGGGTTTCTTTTTCAGAAACAGATCATGTCTATCACTGAATGTTAGGAAACGCCTTGTGTCTGTGACTTTCCTTCCCTCCATTGATTACGGTGACATTCTCTACATGAATGCTCCTACAAGCACCCTGCGGATGTTGGATGTTGTCTATCATGGTGCACTAAGATTCATAACTGGTTGTGATTATCGTACCCACCACTGCACCCTGTATTCACTGGTTAACTGGACATCATTAACCTCACGCAGACTCTTCCACTGGTACATTTTCATCTTTAAATCACTTCTTGGTCTGCTGCCCTCATACATCTCCTCCTACATGTCTTTACGTGAGTGCAGCTACAGTGTGCGCTCTCAGGACATGATTACCTGCAGTGTTCCGTCAGTGAGGACTGAACTTGGAAAAAGGGCCTTCTCCTACTCTGCTCCTGCTTCATGGAATATCTTACAAAAAGATCTGAAGCTCTCGACCTTGACTTCTCTAAATGGTTTTCAGAATCTGTTGGAATCCTGGCAAAAACCAATGCAGATTTGTTCCTGTCTTTGATTTTATACGTCTACCTTATAATGTTTTGCTAGTTTTTTGATACTTTGTTAAAAAAAAAAAAAATCTTTTGTTTTTTTCTCTCTTTTGTTTTCTATTGTTTATTGTTTGTTTGTTTATTGTTTAAGGAAATTCTACCACTGCTGTTCATTGTTCTTTAGTTTTAGCAGGTCGCTTTCGTAAATGAGCCCATGAGGTTCAAAAGATTTACCTCACTAAATAAAGGTTGAATGAATGAATGAATGTAAACAAACTTTGCAAGTTCCTATGTGTTCAGTTATCATGTCTTTCATGTGTGGATGCCACCATTGCTGAAGGTTCCTGGCCATTTGTCCACTGCCCACATTAGCCAGACCGTGTGCTTCCTGAAAAACTAATGGTTTCAGAGTCATGGGTAGGATCCACTTTTCATTAGGTCCTGTCCACAACCCGTTCTGTTCATTCTTTTTTCCTCCCTTGTTTTTCCAAACAGATTTCTCTTCAGGAGACGCCTCATTCTGTGCCTTTGTGATTTCTGTTTGGCTCCAATGACTCTTCCACTGACATTCTTCTTCTACTGTCACCATTTGAACTCTTGCTAAATAGCCAGCTGCTACTTTAGCTGCTCTGTCTGCCTGCCTATTACCTTCGGCAGTATCTGACTGTGTTACATCATGACCCTTGCATTTCACTACTGCCACTTTCCTTGGAAGCATCAGACTATCAGCTAACTCTTTTATGAGTTCTTCATGTTTTATGGGTTTATTCCCTGCAGTTAGAAATCCTACCCTCTTCCATTGTGGTAATTGTACATGAACTACCCCGTAAGCATATGCTAAGTCTGTGTACACAGTGATTTCTTTTCCTGTACCTAATTTTAGTGCCGCAACTACCGCTTGGATTTCGGCCCTTTGAGCTGACTGTTTTCCCGTTAACTGGCCAGATTCCACAACTTCAAATGTATCTCCGTTTTGTTTAATTACAGCAAATCCTGACTTCAGAGATCCATCCTCCATTCTAAAGCAGCACCCATCTGTGTAGAGTATTTCCGTATATGTTCTGTTTCTAGGTCGGACCTGATTTTTCTTCCATATAGACCTTTTGAACACAGTCGTGCGTGTGTGTTGTATTCATTCCGTCAGCCATGTTTACACCTTCATGTGAAAATAATAAATTTGGTGCCGCCAAAATGATACTCATGCGTCTTTGTTTCAATGAAGTCATTGTGAAGAGTTCAGAGTTCACATAGGCCACAACATTATGTGATGTTAAAATGTGCAGTGAATGGCCCATCACTATATGTGCTGTTTTAGCGACGATTTTACTCAAGCCTGCTGCCATTTGTGTACATGGTGGATGGCGTTTTTCAGTACCATCTAGAAGAATGCTGGTGTACATCAGTATCTGTCTATTCCCCCCCTTTTTCTGAAACAAAATGCCATTAATGGTGTTTTTTGCTTCAGAAACATCAAGATAAAAAGGTGAGGTGTAATCAGGTAGGGCTAGATCAGTAGCCCGAGTCAAAAGTTGTTTGAGAGTTATGAAAGACTGTTCTGCTTCAAGACTCCAGATGAGTTTGGACTTTAATTTTCTCATACCCTGTTCTTTAACCATGTTTCGAAGGGAAGTAGTGAGTTCACTGTAATCAGGTATGTAATGTCTGCTATACCCCGTCAACCCCAGAAAAGACAACATTTCCTGTACCATGCTAGGCTTTGGGTGATTCAAAATGGAGACTCTGTGCTCAGGAGAAAGCGTTGTTCCTCGAGCTGAGACTAACCGTCCCAAGAAGGATACCTGGGTGCGGACGGCTTGAAGTTTTGTTTTGCTCACTTTGAAACCCGCATCATGAAGAAGAAGAAGAATGTCATGGGTGGCTTTGAGACAGTCTTCAGGTGATTCTGATGCTATCAATAAGTCGTCAACATATTGAAGCAACGTGGTGCCTTCAGGGAGAGGATGATGAACCAACAGGTCTTTTAGTACCTGGTTAAATATTCCAGGGGATAATGCGAAACCCTGAGGGAGGCGCGTGTATCGATACTGTTGGCCATTGAAAGTGAAAGAGAATATGTCTCGTACATCATTTGACAAAGGGAGACAAAAGAAGGCATTGGCCAAGTCAATGCAAGTGAACCATTTCTGTTTTGGATTCAAGTTTGTTAACGCCACGTATGGATTTGGAACAGGGCAGGTAGGAGTCTTAAGGATTGCATTAATTGACCTAAGGTCATGTACCATTCTGTACTTTCCTGTGCCTACTTTCTCGACTGGCAAAATGGGAGTGTTCCACTGTGAATTAGACGGTTCTAATACTCCTGCATTTAGCAACCCCCAAACCGTATTGCTCAGCCCCTCTGCGGCTTCTGGCTTATGTGAGTATTGATACAACCATATTGGCTCAGTGGAGAGAAGTTCAAAAGTGATGGGATCACAGTTTACTAATCCCACATCCTCTGGACCTTGAGACCAAAGGGATTGTGGGAGCGTATCAAGCATGGCAGGGACTTCGGTGTGATCAGTCTTTTCCCTACCATGTTCTCTTGAAATAAGTTCATGATCTAATTTTCCCAAGTCCTGAGCTGAGACATCAATAATATAGCAATCTGTTGATGGTGAAAAAGCAACTGATGGAAGCTGTGTGGGAAACCAATCAAGGGCATCCATGACTGTCTTTACCATTGGCCCTAAATCCTTCGCTTGGTGTGAAGGTGAGAGAGCAAGTGAGACATGTGGTGCTACTTCAGATGACATCCTATACCATTCAAGTTGAGATGGTGATAGGGTGACATGTGAGGCCACCCCCCGAGGACCTACAATGATCTTATCTGAGGTCAAAACCCACTCAGTATCTTATAAAGTGGAGGCAAAATGCTCTCTAAAACAATCATCAGAGTCACGGTCATACAAGAGTGTCAGATGTAAAGGATCTAGAGGGGGAACATAGGGTCGCAGAGCATCAAGCCACGGCTTCCAAGACAAGTACGCAGAGTAGATGCCCAGTTGCTGTGTGGTTTCAGGGTGTAGCAAGGCCCAGTAGATGTCAGCGACCTCCTCCTGCGTTGGTTTAAGCAGACATTGTGAGGCTGGAGAGGAAGAGGATTGTGAGCAAGTACAACAAGTCCTATTGGGCAGAGCGACCTTCAGCCCAGTTGGTTCGCACAAAATGGTCGCCCCCATCTTTTTCAACAAGTCTCTACCCAGCAGGTTTACCGGTACATCCTTGGACAGAACAAAAGGATGAGTCAAAGACTGCGGTCCTGCTGTGATTAGGAGAGGTTCAGTTAAATGCAGTTTTTGTTGCACCCCAGAGAAGCCTACCACTGACACCGTGTCAGATGTGGCGTGTTCAGAAAAGTCCAGGTCATTCAACGTGGAGTATGTGGCACCTGTGTCCACTAAGAAGGACAAGTCTTTGTTCATGACCTTCATCCGTATCATAGGGTCTGCACCTCCCCCTATGGACTGGTTTCTCTGTGGGGTGTGTCATTGCTGGTAGGAAGAGTTGGACCCTGAGTCTTGGGCCCACTCTCTTTGTAGAGCCGGGTGCTGGCCAGCTGGAGCCATCTGTGAGTTGGGAGCTGAGTGAAGGCGTCCTTCCCTCTGTGACTGTGCTTGTTTGTGAAAACAGTCACGGGCCCAATGCCCTGGTTTCTGACAAAAATGGCAGACATCTTGTGCTCTGTTTCCCTGCAGGTTACCTCGGCTATAGCCCCTGCCCCGAGCTCTTCCTCCTCTCCTCCACTACCCCCTGACCGGACCCTGAGATGATGTATTGTAATATGGCTGGGATGCTGTGTGCTGCTATGGGGTGGTAATCATACCTTCTTTCCCAACAACCATCTGTTTGGACTCTTTCTTTGATTGCACCACATCTCTAACTTGCTTTAGTTGTAATTTCAGCAGCTGAGTTTGCATGTCTTTTAAATCAGCTGAACTTTTTACCTCCTCATCTGCTGCTTCCTGCAGATGATGAATTAAGTGACGTTCCCATTTCTCTGCATCAGCAGTGGGGAGGTCAGGGTTTGCTTTCATTGCTTTACTGACAGCTGTTGGAACACCATCAAGGATAGCTTGTCTAAAGAAATACCTCTGTCCCGTAACTTGTCCGTGGCAGTGAGTTCTATCATGCCATTCTTGCTTACACTGATCTAGATAAACTATTGGGTTCTGTCCAGGTTTCCAATGAAACTTAGGCACCCCTGAACCCTCTGGGAGCGGGTAAGCCTCTCTAAGGGCTCCTGCAAACCTGTGTAAGTGATTTGTCATAGGTTCTGAGTCGAGAACTGCACGATTCCAACCTGCTGCCCGTTCCAATTCATCTATCCTGGTGGATGTTACACATCTTCCCAACAAAGCTCTCACATCCCCCACTGCCAATGTGATAACCTTAGTGAGGCTGTCTACTGCGTTCAACCATTTGCTGCCCCCCTCTGTTAGCGGGGGCAATTTCTCCACCAAGGCCTGAATGTCTCCCAAAGCAAAAGGTTTGTACCCGACTTGTGTACCTGCTAGGAGCAAGGGATAGCTGCTGTTGGAAAGAGGACAATTTTCAAACCCTTGCGTCTCCTCGTGCTCCATAAGACTGGATGTACTTGGGTGTGCTGTCACAGGAAGTGGTGTACTGGGTGTGGTGGTGTAGAGGGGAAGTGGTGTACTGGTGGTTTCCATCCGATTGGATGGAAGAGGAAGATATGTTATAACATCTGAAGTGATCCGAAGAGGGCCTTCGGCCAAGGAGGGATTCCTGGGCCTTAATGTGTTGTGGGGTGTCAGATTTAACATTCTGTCAGTTAATTCAGGCCTGTTTCCCCATCCGGGGGCGTCAGGAGGAACATATCCTTGCCCTGATGTCTCACTTAAGGTGAGCGAGAGGGGCCCTGGGGCCACCGGATGGTAAAACGACGCCTGTGACATTGGGGGGGTTATTGGAGAAAAGGGAGGAGGGGTTATAGATATTGAGCTGGCAGCTACCTTTTGGGACCCATGTGTGTTCATAAAGTCTCTGAAATCTGATGCACTCACTGATCCCACCTCATTCTTAGTAACCAGATTCTCTGATGTCATGGAATTCTCTCGCTCCAAGGTGGGAGGAGCTTCCTCTATCTTTACTACGCCCCCTTCTACATGGTATATTGGGAACATGCTTTTTGCCGGTGGTGCTGATGAGATGCTGTCATGAGAATAGGGTGGAGGCTCAAAACTTCCTGTTTTCTCACTCTTCTCCATAGTCAGTAAATGAAACACCCCTTATGCTATTAAAACCAGTTCAAACCACTCTTTGCAACTGCTGTCTGATGCAGTCAACAATTTTCTATATTTCCCTTTTTGTAAGGCATTGGCCTCCTTCTTTTGCTTTTCAAACTCCTCTGTTTCTTCTTTACACTTCCTTATTCTTCCCCATATTAAACTCACCACGTTACTTTTGCCTGTCTTGTCATTTATTTCCTCTATTTTTTTAAGAGCTGTTTTTCATGTTTTTTGTCCTGCACTGACAGGGTTATTGCTTGTTTTATGATTTTTATTTGTTTTTCTATGGGTTTAAATGAGGCGCTCCCGCACTTCTGACTAAAGTTGCCCTCCAATTCAGTTTTTATGCCTTTGTCCATTCTCACAGTCAAAAACATGCATACACTACACAGCTATTAATCTTTATTGTCACAGGAACCAGGACTCGGTGAATACACGGATGCCTCCCACACAGGAAGTGTCAAGACAGACTGAGCGTTCCTTTCGGCGAGCCAGCCCGTCCTGAATCTTTTTCCGTGTATCCCTCCGGAACTTTTTTCTTTTATCCTTCCCACACATTCACGCTAGCCTTATGTTCAACAAGACTTACAACACATAAGACAGACCAGCTCACGTTGACCTTATAATTCACAGGACAGACAACAGATAAAACAGACCAGCCCAACAGGCACGCGAGACTCTGACGCCAGAAAACTTCAGCAATAAAAAATATATTTATTTTATTAAAATAATTTTTTTTTAAACCTTTTGAGTGTAACATAAGATTGGTATGAACGTGTGTTGATTCCTCACAGTGCCCGTACCCTCACTGTTTTAGAACATAAAAAAGATTTAGTATTCTGTGACTAATTTTGTTTTATTTAATTTAAATGATCTAGGTTTGGAACTTTATCAGATTATTTTATCAGCGCAGGTCAGTGCGTTTCCTTCAAACTCTCACCCCAGTCCTGCACTTTACTTATTTAGTATCAAATTATAAGTAAGTCTAAATTGTCACTGTTTTAAGCTAGCCACTAACCTAGCAAGTTTACAGTTTAAACTTAGTCTCAGAGTTACAGGAACGGTGGCGGATAAATTATTTGTTTGTCCTAAAACCCCAAATCTCTCTGTTCCAGAAGCCCGTCGACTTTTGGGAGGCGCGACCATTGCATGTTTTTACCTGGGACTTGGGTATTGTTATTTTACTTTTACTAACGGGTATGAACACCTACTCGTTTTATTTCCTTTTTATTTTTTACTGGAGTCCAACACACTGAATAAATTTAGCCTATAAAATTTCCAATCACAGATTTCGTTTAAACAAGAATCTGCTTACCTTTTTTTGTTGAGGTGACCGGTCAGTAGTCAGTGTTCTGGACTCGCGCTCGTCCCTTCCTGTCTGCGTGTAACCATCTCGGTGGGACCTCCAAATTGTTGGCGTTACGCCCCAAGCTCGTTGTTGGTTTCACTTTGGATCAAAGAAGGAGAAATACACTGAAAACACGACAAACGCGCATTTAGAGTTCCAAAAACCAGTTTAATTAATCATAAGTTTAAAAAGTCACAGAATACATTTGTTCTATTTCTAAAAGCCATTACATTTGATTAAAAATACGTGGACAGTGAGAGAAAAAGAGAAAAAGGGAGAAAGTAGAGAGAGAGAGAAAGAAAGAACTTTGAAATGCGCATTTCAAGGAAGACACCATATACAACCTGATTAGTTGTTCTTCTCCTTGGGCTTGCCTGCGTTGACTGACGTGGAGGAGGAGACTCATGTTTTATACTCTTGCAAAGTATTTCCTGCTTTCAACCAATGACAGAAGCCCTGCTTTGTTCTCTTGTAGGCTGCTTCCCCCCCCTTAACTGCTAGAAGGCTTCTGTCTTGTGAAACAGGAAATACTATTGCTTTTTTCAGCTTGCAGAACTTTGGGCTTGAGAGTGAAGGATAATATTCATTCATTCATCCAACCTTTATTTATACAGGCTAGCCTCAGCACAGTTCTATATGTTACACAATTCTATTTTTAATCTGATTGAAACTAATACACAACTATTATATAATTAATACACAAGTGCTTTATGATCAAGGTATTAACTGTTTTACAAATGTTTATGCAATCATGTCTTATGTGCCTTAAAGTGGCTTACACATATTATAAATCTACACACTTTTGGATCCAACAGAATAGAGCAGTTTCAGGAATGGACACACTTTGTGCCTGTTCCAGTCCACACAGGCCCTAAGAGGGGGAAGGGAGAGCTGTTCTGATACCCTCTGACTGAGAAACCACACAGAACCAGAGAGACGTTCAGTTGACTTCTTCTCAGTCATATATCTCCAAGGTCATAAAACTGACAGACAGAAAAGCACCAAGCCCCCTCCTCTCTCCCAAGCCAATCAGAGGCTAGGACAGACCCAAACTGAGCACTCCTTCAGAACCTCGCCAGGACAGATCTGTGTTCATGCTCACAATCCTGTGTCTTTTAGTAAATCTTTATCATTCTACAAGAGAGACTGATCATTTGAACACCGTGTGAAAACCCCTTCAAGATAAATGATAACACGAAGACAAAAATATGTTTTATTTCACAACAAGCACCTGTGTACAGCACCTGTGTGAGCGGATGCAGGCATTTGTTGGACATTTCTACCTTTCTCGAACGCAGAGTGCGACAGAGTGCGACAGGCGCAAGCCTGTGTACAGCACCTGTGTACAGCACCTGTGTGAACGGCCGCAGGCATTTCTACCTTTCTGTGATTAAGTTTTAGAGCAACTGTCTTTTCTGACTGCGTTGTGGATCTGCAGACGTTACACGCTGCCGGTCAAAGCAGATGACCGCTTGTCCTGAGCCTGGTTCTGCTAAAGGTTTCTTCCTTCTAAAAGGGAGTTTTTCCTTTCCACTGATGCCATTGTGCTTGCTCAGGATGGGAGACCACGGCGAAGCCAAGATTTGACTTGTTTGCTGGATTCATTAGATAGAAAACTTTACTAGTCAAACCGGAATTTTAGTAGCGGGAGCTGTCAACCTCCCGCTAGCTCAGCTGCATTATTGTTCGCTTACCTGCTGCCTCTCTCAACTTCCTGTATCCTCTGGACTGTTCTGGATTCCCTCCTGTACTCCTTCAAGGTAATGCTCATTCAAGTTACCTCTTTCTGCTTCTTGTATATCTTTTTTGGAGCCGTGGGCCTGCTGTTAGCGGCTAGCTCCGAGTTAGCTTCCACCGGCTCGACGATGTTAACCTACTCCGCTTCGGAGTTGTTTGATCTTAACAACTGCTCCATTCCTCTTTCTGTTTCCACCATCAAACAACTAGGACTTCTGCGTAGACCTCGTTACATCCATAGAAGCTCTCGAAAGAAAACAGTTTATTCTCAACCGAACTCTGACTCGATTAGTACTGTCCGGACTGAGAGACGCGTCGCACGTGTTGCACCTCGATGTCGTCATCAGAACGCTGCGTCTGTAGTCCATTGTAGTCCACAGCGCACGAAGTGGCAAGGAAAACGTGGAGTGGACTTCAGTCTGCTTAAACCGGTTCAAAAAACTCCTATTCCAACTGGCATTAAATTAGAACTTTTCAATGTCCAGTCACTATCCAACAAATCTTGTTTAATTCATGATCACATTCTGGAGAAGAACTTGGACCTCATGTGTCTTACAGAAACTTGGCAACTAGGATGACTGAATTTTCAAGATCCTGAGGACAGACCCCCTCCTTCTCCAGAGCAATTATTGGACCATTAACTGCCTTTTGTTATGAATATGTGTGCACTCAACTCAGACACCCCCACCACACCAGACTGCACAGACTGCATTCCAATGTTTCCACCAGGTAAGTAATGCCTCTTTTCCACCGCTCGGCTCGGCTCGGGTTGGATCGGCTCAGGTCGGCTCAGTTCGGGTCGGGTCACATCTATGTTCTGTTTCCACAGCTTTTTTGTACCCCTTCTGTGGGCGGGGTCCAGAATCCTACTCGTCTTACCACATGGTGGCAGTAGTGTTCCTCAAGCTATTTACTACAGTACTAGCCACCACTAGAAGAAGAACACAATAAAGACTTTGTATCACATATTATCAATTCTATCAAAAACCACATAGCTGATATTTTTCAAAAAAATCTAGTGTGATCACAACATGTTCATATACGAAATGTATCCTGTTGGAGTTATTTGAAATAAAATTCAATGTTTTATAGACATAAATGTGTCAACCTACGTCCATTATTTTCTACTTTGTATCACATATTATCAATTCTATCAAAAACCACAAAGCTGATATTTTTCAAAAAAATCTAGTGTGATCACAACATGTTCATATACGAAATGTATCCTGTTGGAGTTATTTGAAATAAAATTCAATGTTTTATAGACATAAATGTGTCAACCTACGTCCATTATTTTCTACTTTGTATCACATATTATCAATTCTATCAAAAACCACAAAGCTGATATTTTTCAAAAAAATCTAGTGTGATCACAACATGTTCATATACGAAATGTATCCTGTTGGAGTTATTTGAAATAAAATTCAATGTTTTATAGACATAAATGTGTCAACCTACGTCCATTATTTTCTACTTTGTATCACATATTATCAATTCTATCAAAAACCACAAAGCTGATATTTTTCAAAAAAATCTAGTGTGATCACAACATGTTCATATACGAAATGTATCCTGTTGGAGTTATTTGAAATAAAATTCAATGTTTTATAGACATAAATGTGTCAACCTACGTCCATTATTTTCTACTTTGTATCACATATTATCAATTCTATCAAAAACCACAAAGCTGATATTTTTCAAAAAAATCTAGTGTGATCACAACATGTTCATATACGAAATGTATCCTGTTGGAGTTATTTGAAATAAAATTCAATGTTTTATAGACATAAATGTGTCAACCTACGTCCATTATTTTCTACTTTGTATCACATATTATCAATTCTATCAAAAACCACAAAGCTGATATTTTTCAAAAAAATCTAGTGTGATCACAACATGTTCATATACGAAATGTATCCTGTTGGAGTTATTTGAAATAAAATTCGAATTTTTATAATTTATTTTCGTTGTGCAAACACAGGTTTTGGAAAAAGTCAAAGCGAAACTACTTTAAATGCAGCACATTTGACCATACGTGACAATATTAAAGCGTGGTTAAGCTCAGGAGCCCTCGTACTATTAAAGTCAGCTATGAAATATATTTTATATCTGTTCATTGAGCTACATTTAAAGACATAAAGCCGCCCGCGCGCCGCGTGTTGCTCGTGGCGAACCTATTTTTTTAAAATCCTGCAGTTTTGAGCAGTACGTGATTTTATTAAGGACACGTTCAGCTGAAGACCCATCTTTGCTATAAATTTAAAAAATAATAATTGTTTTTACCGTGTTTATCATGTAAAAGTCCTGCAGTGATCGCGTCCCTCGCTTCCGTAAAAACAGCTCTCGTCTCCTCCTTCCTACTTCCGGAGCGGGTGAGCTCGCTTCAGTACCCCTCTGAAACCAGCCCGAAAATCTCAGGAAATCTCGCGCGGCTCCGCTCGGAATATCCGGTGGGAAAGGATGAAAGGGGGTCTCTGCGACGCACATATGACGTAACATCCGACCCGAGCCGACCGGTGGAAAAGGGGCATAAGACTCTGCTTGCACTTCCCCCCTTAGTCAGAAGAGAGGCCCTGACCTGAATTCACACATAACAGACCCTGAATTTATCTCACAGTTGAGCATTTTGGGACATCCACTGAACGGAAAGCTTTGTCTGCTCCAGAACAATTTTATGCATAAAATTGTCTTATTCTGCTGTGCTGATTATCCTGTAACCCTGATGGTCTGTCAAATAAATTATTTTGCTTACAAGTACTGTCTCTCTCCTTGTCCTTGGCACATGTATATACGGTGCATGCCGGCACATGCAGGTGGCCCATTGCTGTGTTCTACAACATGCTTGACCTATTGTTGTCCGTCACCTGACGGACCGACACAGGTCACATGACATGTGTTCAACTGACAAAATGACACAGGTCACACGACATGAAGTCAACTGACGGACGGACACTGGTCACACGACATGAGGTCAACTGACGGACCAACACAGGTCACACGGCATGAGGTCAACTGACGTACCGACACAGGTCACATGACCTGAGGTCAAGTGACGGACCAACATAGGTCGCACGACATGAAGTCAACTGACGGACCGACACAGGTCACACGGCATGAGGTCAACTGACGTACTGACACAGGTCACATGACCTGAGGTCAACTGACGGACCGACATAGGTCACATGACCTGAGGTCAACTGACGGACCGACATAGGTCACATGACCTGAGGTCAACTGACGGACCGACACAGGTCACATGACCTGAGGTCAACTGACGGACCGACATAGGTCACACGACATGAAGTCAACTGATGGACCGACACAGGTCACATGACCTGAGGTCAACTGACGGACCGACACAGGTCACATGACCCGAGGTCAACTGACGGACCGACACAGGTCACATGACCCGAGGTCAACTGACGGACCGACATAGGTCACATGACCTGAGGTCAACTGATGTACCAACACAGGTCACATGACCTGAGGTCAACTGACGGACCAACATAGGTCACACGACATGAAGTCAACTGATGGACCGACACAGGTCACATGACCTGAGGTCAACTGACGGACAGACATAGGTCACATGACCCGAGGTCAACTGACGGACCGACACAGGTCACATGACCCGAGGTCAACTGACGGACTGACACAGGTCACATGACCTGAGGTCAACTGACGGACCGACACAGGTCACATGACCTGAGGTCAACTGACGGACCGACATAGGTCACATGACCCAAGGTCAACTGACGGACCGACACAGGTCACATGACCCGAGGTCAACTGACGGACCGACATAGGTCACACGACATGAAGTCAACTGATGGACCGACACAGGTCACATGACCTGAGGTCAACTGACGGACCGACACAGGTCACATGACCCGAGGTCAACTGACGGACTGACACAGGTCACATGACCCGAGGTCAACTGACGGACCGACACAGGTCACATGACCTGAGGTCAACTGACGGACCGACATAGGTCACACGACATGAAGTCAACTGATGGACCGACACAGGTCACATGACCTGAGGTCAACTGACGGACCGACACAGGTCACATGACCCGAGGTCAACTGACGGACCGACATAGGTCACATGACCCGAGGTCAACTGACGGACCGACACAGGTCACATGACCTGAGGTCAACTGACGGACCGACATAGGTCACACGACATGAAGTCAACTGATGGACCGACACAGGTCACATGACCTGAGGTCAACTGACGGACCGACACAGGTCACATGACCCGAGGTCAACTGACGGACCGACATAGGTCACACGACATGAAGTCAACTGATGGACCGACATAGGTCACACGACATGAGGTCAACTGACGGACCGACACAGGTCACATGACCCGAGGTCAACTGACGGACCATGACATGAAGTCAACTGATGGACCGACACAGGTCACACGACATGAGGTCAACTGACGGACCGACACAGGTCACATGACATGAGGTCAACTGACGGACCGACACAGGTCACATGACCTGAGGTCAACTGACACACCGGTATAATGGACCAGATTGCACATTTATATATGGTGCGGCCCATTGCCGTGTTCTATAACATGCTTGACCTGGCAGCGATAAATGCTTATGTGTTATACAAGGCCTGCACTGGGTCAAAGGATTTTGGACTGAGGGGTAGGGGGTGGAGGGGTGTAGGTGTACAATCAATGGGTCTTTAGTAGGGTCATTAGCATTTGAATCAACATTATATAGCCCACTGAAAGGGACCGGGGGATTTAGAAGCCAAGTTC
>JBBPBX010002536.1:6701-20984 GCA_038048925.1 Garcialebias charrua
TGTGCCAAACAGCAGATTAGACTACCCACCCTTTTTGGAGTTTTTGGAGGAGGTACCGGAGAGTTCCTCTCCTGAGGACTCCCTTGTTCTGCTGGGGGATTGCAAAGCTCACATGGGCAATGACAGTGAGATCTGGAGGGGTGTGGTTGGGAGGAACGGCCCCCCTGATCTGAACCTGAGTGTTGTTCTGTTATTGGACTTCTGTGCTTGTCCATAACGAACACGATGTTCAAGCATAAGGGTGTTCATGTGCGCTCTTGGTACCAGGACACCCTAGGCCGCAGTTCGATGATCGATTTTGTTGTCTCATCTGATTTGCGGCCGCATGTCTTGGACACTCGGGTGAAGAGAGGAGCGGAGCTGTCCACTGACCACTACCCGGTAGTGAGTTGGCTCCGATGGTGGGGGAGGATGCCAGTCATACATGGCAGGCCCAAATATATTATGAGGGTCTTCTGGGAATGTCTGACAGTCTCTCTGGTGAGAAGGAGCTTTAACTTCCACCTCCGGGAGAACTTCAAACACATTCCTCCAACCTGGTAGTGGATACTGGTGGTGAGGGATGCTGTCAGGCTGAAAGAGTCCTATTGGGCCTTTTTGGCCTGTGGGACCCCGGAAGCAGCTGATGGGGACCGGCAGTCCAAGTGGCATGCAGTTCGGGTGGTCGCTGAGGCAAAAACAGGCGTGGGAGGAGTTTGGAGCGGCCATGGAGAATGACTTCCATACAGCTTCAAGGCGATTCTGGTCCACCATCTGCCGTCTCGTGGGGAGAAGCAGTACACTACCAACACTGTTTATAGTGGAGATGGTGTACTGCTGACCTCAACTTGGTTTGTCGGCCGTGGTGTAGTGGTAATGGCCGTGGTGTAGTGGTAATGGCCGTGGTGTAGTGGTAATGGCAGTCGACCCCTGATCGGAAGGTTGGAGGTTCGAATCCCGCATCCGCCCACCATGTGTCGTTGTGTCCCTGGGCAAGACACTTAACCCCGAGTTGCTCCCGGTAGGTCTGGATGGCGCCTTGCAAGGCAGGCTACCACTACCAGTGTATGAATGTCTGAATGAATGGGTGGATGGCTGGTATTGTAAAGCGCTTTGGGGCTCCTCACAGGGGGCTAGAAAGCACTATATAAATAAGCTCCATTTACCATTTACCATTTGTCATGAGTTAGTGCCTATTCCTTTGTTAGGTGTGTCTAATGCTCCTTTTTTTTTCCTCCAGGTAGACAAATTTTACTTAAATGTGTTTACTGCAGTTAAAATGACACTGGTTTTGCTCAATGTTAAATAAAAACTTGCAAAGGTAAAATCATTCCTCTTTCTTGTTTTGCTTAATGGCATTTAATTCTGCAGGACATCACAGAAATTCTGATGCACAGAATCACAAGTCCAAGTGTGAACTGTGTCACAAGATAAACCCAATAAAAACATGCATTATCTGCAGCATTGTTCATTAAAATGGCTCAACACTATTAATGTATTACAGAAAATATACATACGGTAGGTACACTTAATGATAATGTAGACCATTCCATGAGGTAATACATTCAGCAAGTACTTTTGCAGTTAATACTTTAAGTATTTTTAAAAGCAAGTACTTATTTATTTTGACTTAAGTAAATATGTTAATTTGTTACTTTTACTTGAGTACATTTTATCTGTTTATTTGCACTTTTACTTAAGTACAGTGTTTGAGTACTTTCTCCACCACTGGTGGGCAGAGTACTTTGAAGACCTCCTCAATCCCATCAGCATGACTTCATCTGGGGAAGCAGAACCAGGAGACTTTGGGTTAGGCTATAAAGTCTCTATTACGTGGACATCAGGGACAGTACCCTTGGATTGGCAGACTGGGGTGGTGGTCACCCTATTCACAAAGGGGGACCGCATAGTGTGTTCCAACTACAAGGGGGTCACGCTCTTAAGCCTCCCTATAAGGTCTATTCAGGGGTTCTGGAGAGGAGGGTCTGTCAGATAGTCAAACCTTGGATTGTGGTTTTTGTTCTGGTCGTGGAACACTGGACCAGCTCTACACCCTCAGCAATGTCCTGGAGGGTACGTGGGAGTTTGACCAACCAGTCTACATGTGCACTGAGATGCCACGGAAAAGGCGTTCAACCGTGTCCCTCAAAGAACCCTGTGGGGGGTACTCTGGGAGTATGGAGTACCCTTTGATATGGGCTGTTAGCTCCCTGCATGACCAATGTCAGAGCTTGGTTCACATTGCCGGGTTTAAGTTGGGCTTGTTCCTGGTGAGAGTTGGACTCCATAAAGGTTGTACTTTATCACCAATTCTGTTCATAACTTTTATGGACAGAATTTCTAGGCGCAGTCAAGGTGTTGAGGGGATCCATTTTGGTGGCCTTGGGATTGCGTCCCTGCTTTTTGCAGATGATGTGGTCCTATTGGCTTCATCAGGTCGTGATTTATAGCTTTCGCTGGAGCAGTTCACAGCCGAGTGTGACGTGGCTGGGATGAGGATCAGTTCCTCCAAATCCGAGGCCATGGTCTTGAGCCGGAAAAGGGCAGAGTGACACCTCTGGGTTGGGGGAGGGAGTCCTGCCCCAAGTGGAGGAGTTGAAGTATTTTGGGTTCTTGTTCACAAATTAGGGAATGGTAAATGGAGCTTACTTATATAGCACTTTCCAGCCCCCTATGAGGGCCCCAAAGCGCTTCACAGTACCAGCCATCCACCCATTCATACACCCATTTATACACCGGTAGCCTGCCATGCAAGGCGTTGCCGGTCCTACCGGGAGCAACTCAGGGTTAAGTGTCTTGCCCAGGGACACAACGAGGTATGCAGTGACCGGGGATCGAACCCGGGACCTTCCGGTCCTGAGCCGGCTGCCCTGCCTCTACACTATCTCGTCCTCAGAAAAATGGAGTGAGAGATTGATAGGTGCGGCGTCTGCAGTGAAGCGGGCGCTGAACCTATATGTAATGGTGAAGAAATAGTTGAGTCAAAAGGCAAAGCTCTCAATTTACCGGTCAATCTATGTTCCTACCTTCCTCTATGGTCATGAGCTTTGTGATGTGACCAAAAAAACGAGATTGCGGATACAAGCAACTGAAATTAGTTTTCTCCACAGGGTGTCTGGGCTCTCCCTTAAGGCTCCCACATACTCGCGTGGACATCAGTCTGCGGAGGTCCGCATGTACCGGATAAGAGTCAAAGCGGGCGCCCACAGGGCTCGTCCATGCAAATATCAATTTTTACAACAGCGTACGCGTACTCAGTGTCGCACAATAAACTGCCCGGTGACTGACTATTTTGTATGAAACACCAGTGTATTAAATTCCCCTTCTTCATCCGTGGTCTGGTTTAATGGCCATTTCTTTGGGGGGTTTTCCCCAAGAGGCGAGCAATATCTTTCTCTTCCTCCGTTGAGCTAATTAAAATCAGGCCCAGTGTGGCTGTGGGAGGGTCTGGAGATGTCCTGGTGGGCTGGTCTGATGTGTGGGCTGCAGGGCCAACAGTCCCGGTTTTTTTGGGGGGTGGGGGGGGGTTACAACTTTTTATTAACAACATATAAACACAGAACGGGCAGCATGGTGGTGCAACTGGTAGAGCTGCTGCCTCTCAGCAAGCAGGTCCCCGGTTTGGGGGCCTTTCTGAGTTTGCATGTTTTCTCCGTGCATGCGTGGGCTTTCTCCAGGTACTCCAGTTTCCTCCCACAGACCAAATACATGCATGTTAGGCTGATTGTAACTCTAAATTGTACCAAGGTGTGAGTGAGAGAGTGCATGGTTGATTGTCTCGTTTGCCTCTGTGTGGCCCTGTGATGGACTTGTGACTTGTCCAGGGTGTACCCCACCCTTCGTACAGTGATTGCCGGACAAGTGCACCGGCAAAACCCCATGACCCAAAATGGAAGAAGCGGGTAAAAGAATGTATGGATGGATAGATAAACACAGAACACCAATGCGGCTTGCTGCCATCTCTCACTTTTTTTTTGCGACATGTTAATCAATCCAGTAGGCATGTCAGCAAATGACCAATCAGTGAACTCAATTTGTCCCAAAGATAAACACCCCTTGCCTGTGGAGCTGCTCTGCAGCTGCTCAGGGTGGATGCTCGAGTATGAAGTCTCAACCCTCTGCGGACAGTGCGCACAGTTTCCACGCGGACTGAGGACCGCACAAGCCTGTGGGAGCCTTTAGATCAGTGTTCCCCAAACTACGGCCCGCGGGCCGCATCCGGCCCGCCCCCACATTTGGTCCGGCCCCCAGAACAATAGTAAAAAAATAATAATAATAATAATAATAATTTTTTTTTTTTTTTTTTTTTTACAAATGAATACATGTACAGTACTGTACGGTCACCAAGTACTTAGCCTATCCTAACACAGTTTTTAAAGATGAAGGAGTAAGTTGAATTGTCTCCCTTTCACATAAAGGGAGCTAGCTGGGGTGGGGGGTGGGAGGAGTGACGATATTCCAATGCGCAGCAACGCTTTCCTCAGCCCTCCTCATCTTGTATTCTCACAGACATAGTCTTGCGAGTTTTGGGTGCGGTGACACAGCGCTCTCACGAGACTTTAGGACAGCAGTGGAGCTGTCGGTGCACAGTAAACATGGATGGAAAACTAGCAAACAAGCAAACAAAAACGTATTATTTTCACACAGAGTGGGAGGAGGAGTATTTTTTTGTTTATTCTAATTCAAAGTCTATTTGCCTCATCTGTAATTCGAGCATCACCTGGCGTGGATGGAGAGTTCTGGAGTCTGCTCTCAGAAGAAAAGTATCCTTACATCCGAAGATGTGCTTTGAACTTAACAGCACTTTTTGGATCTACCTACCTGTGTGAGTCTGCTTTTTCACACATGAAAATCATCAAGTCCAAAAACAGATCCACAATGACTGATGATCATCTGGAGACCTGCCTGCGCCTCCCAACCACCTCATACTGCCCCGCGCCTCCTCCTCTCAGTGTCAGAAGTGCCACTAAGGTAGAGACACATTTATTTTATACAGCTTGCACCAGATGACACCATCCTGCTGCACAGAGCAGCTGCCTAGTTTTGATATTTAGGTTTTATTGAGGTTTGAAATAGTTGTTGGAGATTTGTAAATCTGCACCTTTGTAAGTCACTTTTTGTAAATAGTTAGTGTAAATGAGGGAGTTTTATATTGTTCAGTTCATTGTTTATTCGTTTCTTTAAAAAATATGGTGTGCTTTTCAAATATTGCGTCCTTTTACTTTGATAAAATACTTTAATTAAATAAAACTAGCAACACATTACGTTCTGTTTTATTTACTTTAAAGAAGTGAGGAGTAGGGAGATGAAAAATTTTGTTTTTTGATACTGAGACTGGACGAGTAGCTCTCGGCAAACTGCCGACTTCAAAAGTAACTCTTGGTTCAAAAAAGGTTGGGCACCCCTGATTTAGGCACTCCTGCAATCGTCACACTTTTTCCTGTTAAAAACTGACTCCGGCCCCCCACCAGAGAAGGGAAAAGTTATGTGGCCCTCACAGGAAAAAGTTTGGGGACCACTGCTTTAGATATAGGGTGAAAAGCTCGGTCATCCAGGAGGGACTCAGATTAGAGCCATTGCTTCTCGGCATTGAGAGGAACCAGTTGATGTGGCTCAGGCATCTGATTAGGATGCCTCCTGGACACCTCCCTGGTGAGGTGTTCCGGACACGTCCCACTGGGAGGAGACCCAGAGGAAGACCCAGAACACGCTGGAGGGACTATGTTTCTCAGCTGGCCTGGGAACACCTTGGGACTCCCCTGGAGGAGCTGGCCCAAGAGGTGGATGGATGGATGTAGAAAAGCTTTGAGTCATTTATATTAATTATTTACATTATTTATATTTAACTGTGTCATTCAAGTGTGTTAACTAACAAAGATAAACAAAATTAAATAATAGATTATTCTACAGCTTTAAATGTGTTTCTCCAAACCAGATGAGTCCTTGGAGTTAATCCAGAGATCTTATGTTGAAATTAAACTGACGTAATTGTTCCTAAAGAAATATAACCTCATCAAGAACTTCTTATTATCTACTGGAAGTTCCAACATCAGTGTTACTGAAATTACGTGCATCAAGTATTAAAAGAGAGTTTAAGAGTCAAAGTGACATTAACTTAGTGAATCTGGAACTGGAAGATATTTTTTTCTGAAGGGGTCAAGCTACTCACTACTTGGATAAAGGTCACTTTATGAGAAAATTTATGCCACATAAAACAACACCAACATCAAACATTTAATTGAGATTCAAACATGTTAAAATATTTTTACGCTGCATTACCTTTTGTCAAATAGTTATGCAAGTAAGAGTTTTAACACTAGTCATTTTCATCTTGCACTTCATCTGCATCTTGCATGAATGGGTTGCACTGTTAAAAAAAATGCATACCGTATTTTCCGTTGTATAGGTCGCACCATTGTATAGGTCGCAGTGTATTGTATAGGTTGCAGTGTCCAATTATTGCCAAAAAATTGGAAAAATCCATAAATAGGACACACCGGTGTATAGGTTGCACCTACGTCACCGCCGACATAACGTGTCATCCACCGCTGGCGCGCCGCGTGACCGCTGAGTCAACCTGGCAATATGGACCAAGTGTTTAGCTCTGCTGCTAATGTCTGCCAGAAGCTAACAGAAGATGAATATGAGACGAGTCCGTCTCTGAAAACAAGAATAAAAAATTGAATCTCATCTCAAATGTTTTCTCCAGGACATAGTTAAGTACATTGGAGCCTTATAATTACTCTGTAAGCAGAAATAAATATACACCGATTGGTTTCGAAGCTATTTATAACATAAACAGAAGCTAACAGAAGCTAACACGAGACGAGTCCGTCTCTGAAAACATGAATAAAAAATTGAATCTCATCTCAAATGTTTTCTCCAGACCATAGTTACGTACATTAAAGCTCCTATAATTACATCTGTAAGCAGAAAAAATATACACCGAGTGGTTTTGAAGCTATTTATAACGTAAACAGAAGTAAACAGAAATAAAACGAAGGCTAACACGAGACGAGTCCGCCTCTGACACGAATAAAAAAATCAAATTTTATGTCAAATGTTTTCTCCAGACCATAGTTGCGTACATTAAAGCCTTATAATTACACTCTGTAAGCAGAAAAAATATACACCGAGTGGTTTCGAAGCTATTTATAACGTAAACAGAAGCTAACACCAGAAGCTAACAGAAGCTAAATGCTACAAAAAGATCTTTTTTTTTTATCTCAAATATCTAATAAAGCTACTCACTTGTAAACGTCCATACTGTGATTACATTCTGTAAGTNTTACCATACCATACCATACCATTTTATTTATAAAGCACTTTAAACAGGAACAAGTCCACACCAAAGTGCTGGACAAACAAACACGCAACAGGCAACACAGACAATGAAGTACAACACGAAAAACATAAAAACATTGCAGATCATAAATCAAACGATCCAATACAAATCAGCTGGCATTGAAAGCAATGGAGTAGTAGTGAGTTTTTAACCGGGATTTGAAAACCGAGAGGGAGGGGGCCTGTTTGATGAGCAGCGGTAACTCGTTCCAGAGTCTTGGGCCTGCTACAGAGAACGCCCTGTCACCCCTGCGCTTAAGGCGAGTTTCTGGAACTATTAAGAGTACCTGATCCTCTGACCTCAAAGCACGTGGAGGGACATATGGGTGTATCAGATCCGAGAGATAGGCGGGGGCGAGACTGTTCAGCGATTTGTAGACATACATGAGAATTTTGAATTGGATTCGAAGATGAACCGGTAGCCAGTGAAGGGAGGCCAAGACTGGTGTAATGTGCTCTCTTTTGCGTGTGCTGGTTAAAAATCGGGCAGCTGCGTTCTGAACCAGTTGTAATCGTGCAATGGTGGCTTGACTGACGCCAAACAGAAGTGAATTGCAGTAATCAAGCCTAGATGTAATGAATGCGTGAATCACTGTCTCCAGGTGCTTTTTGGATAATATGGGCTTCAGCTTAGACAGACGCCTCAGCTGGAAAAAACAGGATTTGACGATCATCACGTTCTTGACTTATCTTGCAAACAAACAGCTAAGAAACACAGAGCTAAAGAAGTTACATCCAGACCAGGAGGCCGACAAGAGTCAGTCCGAGCAGAGGAGCTTTTTTTCGGACACATGAGCTGGAAATGGTCGGTGTACTCCTCTGGAAGTGTCCCCTGGCGGCCGAAAGTGGTACTGCACCATTTTCTGCCAAAGTGAAAAAGGGTCATAACTGAGGCAAAAATTGGTCTAAAAATATGGGAAAATTCCATAAATAGGTCGCACTGGTGTATAGGTCGCAGGCCTTGAAAAAAACCATAAAAAGGTGCGACCTATACACCGGAAAATACGGTACTTCCAAATGAATAATGTAATGCAGTTCAATGAAGCAATTATTTAAACTGCTATAAAAATGTTTGGGTTGATTTAAAAAGTGTAAATTAATTCTGCTCTGAGCCTCCTCTGAATAGCAGTTAGCTTGACCCCCAAATAAGAGCATTTCTGCTCAAAACATCCATTCATTAGCTTTCCTTGATTCTTCATTTCTGGGTCACAGGGGTCACTGGTGCCTATCTCTAGCTATCACTGTGCGAGAGGTGGGGGGACGCCCTGGTCTCCAGTCCATCACAGGGACACATAGAGACAAACGATCATTCACTCTCTGACTCACATCTACAGACAGTTACCAATAGATCAGCCTAATATGCATGTTTTTGGTCTGTGGGAAGAAACTGGAGTAGCAGGAGAAAACACACATGCACAGAGAGAACATGCAAACTCCGCCCAGAAAGGTCACCGGACGGGATTCAATCCGTCAACCATCTTGCTGAGAGGCAACAGCTCTATCAACTGCACCATTCTGAACTAAGTCCAAGCAAAATAAAAAAATGTCAAACAAAATTGAAGCATAACAAAAATAACTATAGTTCTTCCATTATTCCTTGACTGATTGTGTTTTGAATGTCCTTCTAAGATGTCTGACTCTGAAGTCTGTGGCTCACTGGGATACAAGTGTCTTCAAACATTTCCATATTATGTTGTTATTTAAGCCCCTGTTGGCATCTACTTTTAAAAAAAAATCAGATTTCCTGTTCATACTTGGCGGTTTCTTCTTCCGGTACTCCAACCTTTTGATCTTCCTCTCACCCAAAGTTTCACTCTTCATCCCCCTGTCTGCTGATATCAATATTTCATGAACATATAGTGACAAATTTATTTGAATGCGGTCTCTGGAATGGACGAGGAGATGGATGGGCCGATTTGGGTGGCGGTGGGCTTGTGAGCGGCGTGGTAGCGAGCAGCTTTACCGCATACATTAGTCACATGTGCACTGACTGCCACTGGAAGAAAGGGGGGCCTACCAGAGGTGGTATATGGGGCTTCTCGAAGGAGAAGGGAGTATTGTGTGTGAAATTGCATGCATGTCTATCATAATGTGTTAGTGAGAGAGAGAAAAAAAAGAGGGAGGGGGGAACTTGGAGAATTGAAAGAGTAAATTTATCATAGTTATGGCTTTCTAAGGCATCCATTTTCCTATGGTCTGTTGACAGCAAGTAGTATCTGCATACCAGCCCCCCTCCTCCTCAAAGCCCCTGTGTGATTGACAGCACAGAGATTCAACCTACCGTAATAGGCCTGGTTTCTTTCACACTAGAGCAAGAGACACAAAATCAAACATACCACATTCAGCTTACGTCCAATATTTTTTTTTAAATATTAATCAAATTTACATTAACGGTTCTAGAAATGTTTTGAAGCTATTTGTGTCTTTCCACTGAACAATTTCGAATATCCAAGTCCACTGTACCAATTTTAATACACTGAAAATAGAACTTGTTGCTTGATACTTCTGCCAAAAAGTTCATGTTGGCACAACTATCAGACAAATTCAAAAGGCACTGAGACATATATGATTGTTTATGACATATTCTTAACTTATATAGACTCCTTTGCAGCATATTTTAATTATTTAAGACTAGCATGCTCTACCCAGTGTTGTGAGGCTGTTTGTTAGTAATTTTTACAACAGAGTAACTCAAACTTTTCCTGGGATTGTGCGAAAAGATTGCACATGATAAAGCACTCATTAGTCTCTATAGAATGGTTTGTTCAGATTAGATTTGTAGAAATGTAGCAGAGTGCTGTATGAATGTGTGTGTGGAGGTAAATGAGGACATTGAATGTGTTGTGAGGTGCTTTGAGTATCTTAATTAGATAGAAAGGTGCTGTATAAGTACATTTAACATTCCATTTAAAAGTGTGGGAAGCACAAGGAGAGTACTTAGATTAGCCCGATGAAAACAAGGAGCCCAGCCTGTGCTATAAAAACCAGTAATGATCTGCTGATGAATGAATATATAGGACTGGGCTGATGAGAAAGTGGAAACGCCTGAGCTGAACGCAGACTGGGAACAGGTAAGAGTGGGCGTGGCAGGTTGACAGAATGACACTGAGGAGGCATGTATGATGGCACAGAGGAACACAAGTAACGAAACCAAAATAGCACAAAACATCACATGAAGCTAATCAGAAAGAACAAAATATTATAAACAAAGCAAACAAAAAAAAACAGATCCTGACACTGTTTTGAGTTCTGAATATTGCGTTTACCTAAGTTGGTTGTCTTTTTGGCTTTCCTTGGATAAAACTTTACTTTATCCCATTACTGCTTAATTTGGCCAGATGGTAAGATTTTTTTTTCCTTCTGTTTAGGTTGATGTTAACTACAAGTTACAAATGCTAAAAAAAACCCTGCATTTAATGTTAGTGTAAAAAATGAAAATATAGGAGCAAAATCTTAACAGAACATGGTTGATTTGGGTAAATGCTCCACCTTTACATTAGTGCACAATCCTGAGTTCTATTTTATTTATTTATAAAGGATCATTCTGTACATCATGTGCAGTAAATGGGACAGTTGTCCCATAAAACATATTGTATACAACAGCTTTAATGTTATGCAATTAATAAAAGTATTTTGAAGTGACATAATAAACTAATACAGTGTATCAGCAGTAAACGCCCATAATTGTAGCATACTTTTACAGATTTCAATTTATTGGCATATCAGGACGAGTTAGAGCTTATGCAACATGTACGTTTTGTTTTTATCTTATTTTGTGTTTTAAATCAGTGCAAGTCACTTTCAACATTTTAATGACTTGTGTTGTATTAAAACCAGACAAAGTTTAAGAATGAAAAAGAAATGCTGTTTCATGCTGTTTTAGTGTGAAAGAATGAGATGCAGGAGAAAAACACCTGGCTGAGAGGAAGGATGGGAACTGAACGGGGCAGACACGGTGCAGTTCAGGCTTCAGTGGGACACTTCATCAAGGCAGACAGGAAAGGAAGCTAATTGTTATAATAATTATCACGACTGCAGGGAGACGAGTGGAAAGAAACTGATTACACCCAAAGAGAGAAGGAAAGAGAAAGAGGGAGACAGATTATCTGTCTGTGAGTAGCCTGTCATTAACCTCACTTTCTCTCCCTCTCTTACACCCACCCACACACACACACTCCATCTTGTGCAGTCTCCAGTCCATCGGAGCACCAATCTATATACCATTGTTCGCCTTGTCTTTGCTGGACGGCACTAATTGAAGGCAATCTGAACATGCTCCTACCAGACTCTTATCTCACCTCTCTGTCATCCTGAATTCCTCAGTGCACCTCAGACCCCTCACCACACACACATGCATGCATGCACGCACACACGGGTGCAGCCGACATGGAAAACGTTTTTTCTATTAAAACCTGTTGTATATTTTAAACATAAATAAGCTGCAAACATTAGCGGACTTTTGTTAAACAAAATCACAACTTTAGTGACATTCACGCTCTACACATCTGCATGTAAAGATATATCATTTAACAGAATTTAATCATTATAAAAAGGTTAGAGGTCCTATGATTTGCTGCTAATAAAGTCTAATAAAAGCATCACAGAGGTCACAATATGGACTATGTTATTTATTGCACAGGAAACTCTGCTTTGAATTAACAGGTATTAAAGTCTTGCTGATTACTGAGTATTCACTGACTTTTGCAGACAGTAAACTAGGAGAAAGTATGACTCACACCACGTTGCACCATTCCTCTTGAAAAAGCCTGCACATAAGCTGGTTTAATAAAACAATAATTTGGTACTACTCTGGCAACAATGTGTCTATAACCATAACAAGTTTTAAAACTAAATACATTTAACATTTCAAAATGTATTTAGTACCCATAGCTTTTTAGAAAACGGTGCCGTCTGGACACCTTCTCAGTGATGTCACTTCAGTCTAGTTGGAGGTAAATACAAGTATAAAACAAAAACATTAACAGTAATAACAAGGTTTTAATTGTGAGGTCAGAGGTTAAATGTCTGAGCTGCACCTGCTTTGACTTCTCTGTGAGTCATTTAGAAACCGTTATCAAACAGAGAGAAAGGTCAAATTGCAGAATCCAATTACAAATATTTTTATTAACAAATTAAGCCTAAATTAAGAAATAAAACTGTGAATAACGATGATCTATAGTTATATAGTAAACAGCCTCACTTTACCACCATTGATGTTTTTTAATAATAAAGTGACTTGTACATTTACACCTCACGTTCTCCACATTAAACAAAATGTTCAGCAACAATCTCAGTGTAATATATGATAAATGAAATAGATGCAAAAGCTAAATAGTGGTTCATAAAAAAACATGACTTTATTAAGAGTTTAGAAAAGGAATGTCTAGTCATATCTACATATACATGTATGTTGCAAAAGCAAAAAAATGTCAAAGCACCTTTGAAGTACAGCTGCAGTAACAAGATGATTTTATTTATTCATTTATTGTTTTTAATAGTGAATCTCTCTTAAGAAGCAGTAAGAGACAAGGTTATACAGATTCCATAATAAGGTGATCAGACTGCTCTTTTACTAAACATAATTTAGAAAAGGTTTATAAAACAGACAGACATTCAAAGACAGTGTGTTTTATTCTAATTAGAGGATATGAAAACAACCACTGCTGTGAAATTATTCACACACGCACACACACACACACGCACAGAGGTTGTACTGCTGAGGATAGATCGCCCTCTACTGACAGACCAGGAGAGGTCAGTTACATGTTTGCCCAGTCCAGCCTTCTTTAAGCACATTTACGTCACAAAGTTTACACAGATTACATCACTGAAATAAGATTTTAGCTGAACTAAACCCACTTTTAAAACTGTCAGTTTTATCCATTTTACTTTTTGTTGGTGGGTTTGTGCACAGATGATTCACCTTCAAGCGGTGCTGCTTTAAAATCATTTAACTACGACTTCTTTGTGAGTTAAAAATCTTGATTGGTTTTGCTTTTGTTCAACATCAAACGTCAGTTCTCACATTTTTGTGGCTCAGTCTAAAAAAACAGATCTGGTTTAAACTTGTATTTTTGTTACATGATGTGTTTTTTCTTCTTGTTGTTTTTGTTTGTTTGTTTTGGGGATTTTTTTAGGGGGGGCGAGTCGAGACACTTACCTTAGTAATAGCTCAGGCAAAAGTGACAAGTGAAGAATAACCGTTTGTTATCTTTCCAAATGTTGGGAGAGTAAATCTATTTTATTTTATTGCATTTCAATGTCTTTTACACTTACCGTATTTTTCGGAGTATAGGTCGCACCATCCAATTACAGTATTGCCAAAGAATTGGAAAAATCCATATATAGGTCGCACCTGAGTATGGGTTGCACCTACGTCAAAATGTGGACCGTGTTTAGCTCTGCTGCAAATGTCTCTTCCACAGGAGCGCACAGCAAGGCTTTTAAGAAGATTAACACTTAAAAACAATTAATTGTTTGATAAAAAATTATAGCAAATATGTGTCTGAGCTGAACTTTTCTTTAATAAATGAATAATTTTAGCAGGATAAACACCTAAAATATATATTTGTTAGCTGACATTATTGTAAGAGTGTGTCTCAGTTTAATTTTTGTTAATAAATGATTACAAATCAGCTTATTTTATAAAAAGCCATATATAGGTCGCACCTGAGTATAGGTCGCAGGCCATGAAAAAAATGATAAAAAGGTGCGACCTATACTCCGAAAAATACAGTATTTAATGGGGATATTTCTTTAGAGGAGGTCAGCTTGAGTCTTGGGTGGTTTTGAGTGGTCACTCATCCTGTGGATACAATCTGCGCTCCCCGTCCAGAAGCAGCAGAACTTTGGGAGTTGGGGGGGAGGGGTTGGTGGGCGGGGCGCTCGGTTTTGTTGACAGGGCAGGGCGCCCCCCTTGGATTATGTTAGGGGAAACACTGCCAAGGCTCTGGTGAGCAA
>JBBPBX010002536.1:30810-89882 GCA_038048925.1 Garcialebias charrua
TAATTGATCCATCTCAGTCTGGTCGTGAGTACTCATGTTATGGCTGAATCATTCTGTGGTAAATAATTACTGAAAATGTACTCAAATTCAGACAAAGGCTGAGAAGGATCACAGACACAGGTATTCAGTTAAGTGAGTTTATTTACAGTGCTGGGGTAAAGGAAGTCCTGGAAGGAAAGGGAAAAAAGATTAATGATGAAGTTTGGGGAATATTGTAGTTTTAGTGATTGATTAAGTCTCTCTCTCTTACAGAAGGAACTTGGAGGAGGCAGATCCGAGGGAGGAGGTGAATGTCCATTAGGTGAGTAGTTCCATGCATTTATCCAAGAGTCCCAAGTAGTGTCTTGCAGGTGGCAGCTGGTGGAGGAGTGTCAGTCTGGAGTACAGTGTTTTCTCAGAGAAGGAGTCCAGTTTGGAGGCAGCTTGTCCGGTTTGGGTTCCAGAGGTGAGACACAGATTTGTCTTGAAAACACAGGGAGACATAAGCTGATTAAACATAAGTTCACGAAGGAAAACATTAAAATGGCTGTCTCACAGTACCCAAGGTGACTGAATGATTCAGCAAAGAATGGAACCTCCTCCAAGGCTTAAATAGCAGCTGGACTCGTTAACCGGATTGGCAGCAGGTGGTTACCCAGGAACTCCATCTCCAGCACTCAGCAACTGCAAGGTGAGTTCTCACACATACAAACACAAACCCAACCGTTTCCCCTGTGACTTTATTAGTTAAATCAGTGTATTCAGTGCAAAGAATGTGTCAAATATTTTGTGGAACGCTAATTTTCATGTTAATACACTCCGAAACCAAAGCAGAAATTCTGACCACCATCACAACCCACTGTCAAAGAAATTACCCGTGCAAAGAAGGACACGATAAGCAACAACATTCTGTAAAAAGATTTCAAAAACACCTGGCTCCTTGAAAGCAAAATATAAAATAATTAGCAGTGGGTAAAGTTTTTTTTTTGGCGCCATCTCTGCGTTAGGTTGGTGGTTGGTGGCGTGGTCTTGTAATCCAAATCCAGATTGTATCAGGAAGGGCATCTGGAGTAAAACAGTTACCTAATCTTTTATACGAGTTCTCTCGCTGTGGCAACCCCTGGAGAAGGGAGCAGCTGAAAGAAACTTCTCTCGTCTTAGCTGCTATTACACATGACTCAGCTCATTATAAAGCTACTTATCCAAACAATTGGACAAATAATTTAGGTGCTGTATCAATGAAACAGTGTCTTTCCTCCTCTTGCTGCTGTCTCTCTCTTAACTCCTTCCATCTGCGAGAGATTAAACCAAGAGCAGATCCACTTTTCTTTCTCCCTCTGTCTATCATAGTGAAAAATTACCCTTTAGTCTTCTCCTTAATCGTGCTGGCCACAGAGCAATCAGACAGGAAATAATGACTTGGCGTCTGGTTGCACAGTCTTGGTGCTGCCATACCTCCAGACAATGAACTAAGGTGAGAGGAAGAAAATATCATATTGTGTCGTCAGTTGTGCACCATCTCCAGTTTGAGAAAAAGTTCATGTCACTTAAAAAGCTCAACTTCAAAATGCAGTTAAAAGGCAAAACTAAAAGCAGAACTTGTTTTAGTCATATTTTTCATCACTTACGTCCCTCTTGTCTTCTCTCTCATAAATCGTTCTACATATTTGTGACCCCATGCGTCGTTCTCTTGCAGTTTGATTCAGTGTGAATTAATTGCTCCTCATATGGGAGGCGGCACACGATTAGTCTCAATCCTGATAATGGTGTGTGGCTCGGCCATGGGGAATAGGCTGCCAATTTGCTCACAGCGCATCTGCCAAATGATTGGTGTTTACACGGCACATCCTCTGAGGCGTGTTTGTCACAACGCCACTTCTTACATCTCAATTACATACCTAATCCTAAATCAACCAAAGCCACACCTTGATAAGATGCTAACGTTGATTGGGGTTTGAAGGACTGATGGAAACATCATATGTCGTTATTTTTAATGTCTTAATTACTCCCCCTTTTCCAAACTCCTTTCTTTTATCCCCTCTTCCTTCATCCCATCTTTCTAACACAGTGCTTCTCTTTTGCTGTCCCATTAATCACCCCTCTCTAATTAACAGGCCCACTGTTCCCAGTCTTCCCAGCACTCCCACTCCACACCTGGCCCAGCCTTGCTGCCCAGCAGGCATGCAGCGCATCGCAACACGCATGCATAAACGCACGCAGTGCAGACTGGAGCGCAGCTGGCAACTGACCACCATAGAGCTGTGATGGGAAAATCATTGTGCTGCAGAAAGGTTTATATTTGTTATCCGTTAAAGAGATAATTGAGATAATTTGAAGTGAGGCTCTGTGGAAAGGTTATGGACGATTAATATCTTACCTGTTGTAGTGCTTTGGACAACGTCAGTCTGGAGAAATGGAGCTTAGGTCTGATGAGCTAATGTCTAGTCCGAGTGGGACCATGGACAAAGTGGATTGCAGTCAGTGGTGTGGTCTATATTTTTGTAGTGGGTATATACTGTGCTTAGAAGCCAAAGTACACCAGTTAGTACAATGTAATTGTCAATTATTTGGATTTTTAAGCAAATTGAACATTTCCAAATTTCTCTGATGCTTAAATTTCAATAAATGTACAACAAACTTTGTAAAACAGTTGGCTTTGTATTCAAAACATGTTACAGAATTTATTAAAACAGTATCAAAGCAAAACATGTTCAAGTATTGAGTACAGAATTATACAACATTTCACTGAATAAACAAATGCAATAAACAAGCACTGCATACAGATAGATAGTTACAGAAGCGTTTAACTGCCGTTTAACGTGTCATGATATCGTGCCCAATGATATGTCAAGTATCGCTGGGCACAAGTGGGTATACTGAAATTCTTAAGCTTTTCTAGTGGGTAAACTCCATATGCCTGCATATCACGTAAACTACACCACTGATTGCAGTCATCCTACAACAACTATAGTCTCAAATATTTTATAGCAGTTCATGAAAACACTGTTTTTATAAACTGTTTGTTGCCTTTAGTTTAGATTTACAAAGTTATTCCTTTGGAAATATGATGCTATTCCTGCCAGGAGTGCCCCAGGCTGCTATAGAACTGTCACCATATTTACTCTGGCAAATAGCTACAGAAAACAATGCGAACGTGACAGTGATGTAAAAATGTTCATACAAGTATTTACATTTAGGTATAAAGAAGATTTTCATCATCCAAGACATGGTGATCTTGAGTTTTTTTTTTTTTTTTTTACCATAAAGGATGATGACTGAGCCTCTGTTCTTCAAAGACATTTCATGTTTCACCCAAGAAACATTCTTAATTCATGCTGAAGAATGTGACGTCCCAGTCCCTGGGCCTCTTAAGAAACATTTAGGTGACATGGATGACGGACAAGTTGTTGTAAAAGTGACTGGAGATTAGAATGGGAGAGGGAGAATGATTTGCATGCGAGTTCAGATGGAATAAGCAAATTACAGGTGACCCCCTAGTTACGTACGAGTTAGGGAGATAAGAACTGTTCGCAGCTCGATTCTGCCGTAGCTAGGGGGTGAAAATAGCGTCCAGTTCGTAGGTCCTTATTCCGTTCGTAGGTCGTGGAAATACCGCTAACGGAGCGCGCACACACATTTAAGCATGTACAGTAGTGTACTGTAATGTTAAACATTGCTATTCACATTTACAGAATAAATAAAAATATATTTTCTTACTTTGAGATGGTCAAAGCCGACATCTTAGGTTGCCATGCGTTGCCATGATTGTTGTCGGGCCGAGCAGCGCGGCAGCCGGCGAGTGAACCACCGCAGTTGCTCAAGGCCTGTGTTAGCTAGCTGGCTAGCTTCTGCTAGCCAGGCCATGGGCTGGTGTTGGAGCGGCGGTGCGGCGCGATCGGCGATCAATCTGCAGCTGCTGCTCCAGCCTGAGACGTCCACAGAGCTCACAGAGCGATTCCAGCTAGTAATTAATCCATATGATGCGATCCTGGTCACCAGTCTTCAAAGGCCGGCTCCCGGCAGCTAACCTAAAATGGCGTCCGGTGTTCTACATTAATTTGTGACCGTGTAAACTGAAGACCTACTTCCTGCTGCCCAAGATTGCTCAAAAATGATCAGAAATGATCATTTTTATCATAATTATTATTTATAAAGCCTTTAAAACAACCACAGCTGCAACAAAGTGATGTACACATGAAATTAAGAACATTTAAACACAAAAAAATATATATATATATATATTTTTTAATACAGTAATTTCATATTTTTATTAAATATGATACGTTCGTAGGTCCCGTTGTTCGTAGGTCGATGGAGTCGTAAGTAGGGGGTTTGCTGTACTTCAATTTTAAAGTTTAGATGACTGCACTTTTCTGTTTGATTTTGAAAAAAAAAGTATTTAAAAACAACAACAACAAATAAATGAACCCTTCAAATAAGAACTGCTGTGAAATTTTTGATTGGGGTAATTTTAGGAGTACAGCAATCCACTTCAGTCTTGTACTAAACTTGGACTAGTTGCACTAGTTACTTTGTTTCTCCAAACTGAGGCTGTTCCAAGAGCCATCCACAACAGGTAAGACATTGTAGTGGTGAGGACTTTGGAATGGCTGCTTTCTCTTTGTCCATCTTCATCACATGTTATCTTTTCTCACAACTCCTTTCACTCTTAAATTTTTTTTTTTTTTACTTTCCTCACCCATGCTGCTGCTTTTGATTCACATTTTGTTTTCTCCCCCTTTTCCACCTTCTCTCCATCCTCCCTTCTGTCAGCCATGGTGGCTCGGCAGTGCACTAATGCCATCTGCTAGTGCAGCATGCCCACAGCCTCATGTCCACACACACTCGCCCACAGACTCTCAGGAACACACGTTCAGCTTGGCAAGGACACCTTCCAGCGCAGGATACACCAATATCCGTGCTTCCGTTACTAGACCATGGTCCCACGCATTGTGTGACACTCATACACACACACACACACACATGCACAGTAACTCACAGCCCTATTGAGTCACAAGCTTCATTTGTCTCCCAACAGGGGGAGCCGGGGAGCATCTGCTGCAGCTGATACAGAACACTTACAGTAAGAGAGCGGATCATTGCAGCAATCACTCTAATCATAGACAAACAGAAAAAAGATGGCCGCAGGAGTGTGTGTTCCACACTGTCTGACTACAAATGAAACTAAATGAAGGAAAGCAACCTACACAAATGCACATCTTTGAGGTCCTTGATGTTTATTTTTGCTGCTTCTTGAAACACACTTTTACCATTTATTTTAAAATAGTTTCAGATGCCTGGACAAACAAAATATGTCTTTAAGAGACTAAGAGCCATGTGCTGATTCAGCTACACATGTTGTCATTCAGTTTTAGAGTGAGTAAAACAGAAAACTCAAAAGTTTTGAAGCAGAATCTGGGACTAATTAAAATAGTCCACCCCCATCCCAACTTGGGGCTCTTACTAAAGTCAAGCAATTTTTTATTTTATTTTAGAATTTGAACAGGGAGATGCCTCCACGTCTTCAAACTTGATTACAGTAACAGCCTTTAGTTTTCGACTCGCTTCCAAATGCTGCCGCTCGACTCAAGGCAGACACACCTGAGCGAGACGACATCTATCGTTGCATGTTTGTACTGGTTCCTGATTAATTTCAAGATTTAAATTTTTTTGCTTTTCACTGAAGGGTTAACGTATTCTTACCTGTCAGATATTTTTGTCCCCCTTTGCAGAGAGAAGAGGGGGAATTGGAAATGCTCTCCATCCGTCTGTCTCTATGTCTGTCTGTGCACGTTGTGAGCATGAAAATTTGAGAAATCAGGTACAGGTAGTCCTCGACTTACGACAGTCTCGAGTTACGACGTTTCATGGTATAGGGATATATAATCAGTCAGTTTTGCTGACTGTATAATATTCCAGATGAAAGATTGAGTAGATTTTATCTGACCCAAAATTACCATCAATATTAAACAAGTTCTCTCTTTTTCAGGATTTAAACGAGAAACTGTGACTAGACTAGATGTAACTTGACAGGAACCGTTATTTATGTTGGTCCACCAGGAGATGAACCATTTAATAACAGAATTATTAAATTACATCAAACATTCATATAATGGATTGGTTCTGATTTAATTTGCATATACAACTTAACTGTAGACAGATTCAAAATTTAGATACAACAGACAAGTAAAAGATGACATTTACTTATTTCTGCAGGCACTTTTAACTTAGTTTGTGGCTGGCAAAAGATATAAAGTTTAAAGGGAAGCTTTTAGCATGAGAAGGAGGAAAGGTGGAAAAGAGGAGGGGTACAATCTTGATGTGTAATTTAACCAGGAAAATGCACATTCTCCGGTCCGGGTCGGCTGGACTTTGTACCGTGATGAACAACGACTTTTACCTTTGTGAAGGTTTTCTTGTCTCGACTCCGGTAAAGTTGATTAGCCCCACGTACACGGACTGTCCGTCCAGCTCAGGTACTCAGGCTTCAGCGTTCACTTTCAGCGGTTCCAAATGAAATCTGCCTCTGCTTCACAGAGTAATGGCTCAGTTCCGGTTTGACTTTCCAAGATAAAAGATTCTTTAAAAATAATTTCAATAAAATAGAGCTTAGAGCCCAAAATCGACTCATAGCCAGCAGTGCTATGAAGTCCCAACTGATGACGTGTCATTGGCATTTAGACAGATGTCAATCAGTTCTTAAATGAAGACTCACATTCTAGTTTCATCCGCAGACTAAAGGAAAACAGGAAGTCAGAGCTCTTTTAAGGCCGACTTGACCCAGAAAACGTAGCTCTTCCTGATTGGGCCTGTGAAGCCAGGAGAGTCATATGATGACATCAGAGCGTGTCAAGAGATTAGTTCATGTCAGGAATCTTAAAGAGTTAGTTTTTTAAGACGCTAGTATTTATGATAAAACATTTAAACTGTCTTAACTCATTAAAGCTGCTATCTGTAACATTTCAACACGCTGGCACTTAGAAACATTTTGAACAGAGACACGTTTCTGGTCCCTCCTCACTCAGAGCCATCTATGACTCAGCTCCACCTCGCTTGCGCAGCAGCCTGGAATGCTCCGCCCCCACATGTCCCGTCTCAACTCTGGTCTCAACCGCTGCAAAGTTCTGTGATTATATGTTAATAAAACGTTCTAAAAAATAAAATAAAACCATGGATCACTGGTCCAGCAACACAAAAACACCCTGAAATCTGCAGAGCTTCACGCAGCCACGTTGGACATGAATTAATTCGCTCGTGACAAATCCACTTCCTCATTTCTGTCAGTGAAGGAAGAAGCGAACACCGCTGCGGGCTCGCTGCAGGGTTGACAGGCGGGGGCGTGGGTTAGGGGGTGAGAAGTTAGAAGCTCTGTTTTTATTGGCTGAATGGCTGGTTATAAAGTCTGTTTTTATTGGCTGGTTAAACGCGGGCCGCTCTCTGGTTTTTATAAATGCTTTTATTACCACCGGGAGACGCCAGAGGAATATAGTTTTTTTCAGATATTACATGTCAAAAATCAATCTTTCAAGAGATAGTGGCAGTTTGAAGAAATATGTTTAAAAAAAAGCTACATACTGAACCTTTAACAACACTGTTTTATGGTTAAAACAAATGTCATCACAGCATCACATATGGAACCTATTAATGATAATAGCAAAAAACAGATATTATTCATCTTGATTATTTAAGTAGGACATAAACAAAAGTCTCTGGGTATGGTGATGTCCTTAATTCAAGCTAAATGAATGAGATAAAGTGTCACTTTATCTTCACTTGCAAGTTTTGAGAGGAGAAATCCTTCATGAATAACACCTTGAAATAACATTTGCTATTCAGCATGAATTAAACAGTTTGAATTAAACAGTCTTTGACTCTCAAACATTGGATTCAATAATGCTTATACAAGTAACAAGGTTATTTATTTGATGACATTTGAATTAACAAAAATTAAAGGAAGTCTCTTCTGAAATAATGTGTTTTGATTCAAATAAATGTAATAAAATAGTGTCCACTTGTCTCCTTGAGAGCCTCAGGAGAAGTGTACCACTCAGAGTTTCAGAGAGATGTGAAAAGGTGTAAATCCAGGTCAGAGATGAGGGTCTATATTACTACAATGGTTACGACACGCAACTCCATTCAAAAAATATAATCAAAATCAAAGATGGCCGCCGCTATTAAATAGAAATGTAAACCGACCGTTCCTCTCATTTGAGGACTAGTATTAACATTGTTCAAAAGCATAGTTTCATCAGATGATTGGGGTGGCCCTTGTTGTGGCTGAAGGTTAATTTATGGTGGCCAAGGCCACCACTGGCCACCCCATGGCTCTGCCATTGCACCTGGTGGTGGATAAAATGGCTCCCTCCTTTCACCATGATCTGTCACTTGTGTGGTCTCTGAAAACAAACTATTAAAAAACTATATTTTCTGTCCTTATACACAATGTAACACCTACCCACTTGATTATCTTGCACCAAATCAAGGATCACTTGTATTCCTTATTTTATTCTAGTCCAGAAAGACACATCTCAAAATCCGCAAACAATCTTACAAGAGGAAACTGTCGGATCTCAAGTCACGTCTCAGATTTGGTGCTTTGCTGTCATCGTTTGGGACTAGCAGATCTTTGATATGAAGGGTTTAGTTTTTGAAAGCTTTATAGTTGATTCTTCATCCTATTGTTCATCCATCCATTATCTTTACCTGCTTCTTCCTTTTCGAGTTGCGAGGGTCACTGATGCCCATGTCCAGCTAGCACTTTGTGAGAGGCAGGGAACACCCTGGACATGTATCCAGTCCATCACAGGGACACAAAGAGACAAACAACCATTCACTCACTCACACCTAGGGACAATTAGTTATCAGTCAGTCTAACATGCATGTTTTTGGTCTGTGGAAGGAAACTGGAGTACCCGGAGAAAACCCACACATGCACAAAGAGAACATGCAAACTCCACCCAGAAAGGTCCCGACTGGGATTTGAACCGTTGGCCTTATCGCTGAGAGGCAACAACCAACTGTGCCATTATGCTGCCCCCTATTATTAATGCTTTTCTCAAATATTGTTGAAAATTTTAGTTGAACATGTTTTTTTTCTTTCTAAATGTACGCTTAACTGGACTCGACTAATGATAAAAAATAATTGTGTGAAAGGACAAGATAGCAGCCAAAAACATATTGTATGTATGCATGTTTCCTAATTGGTCATTTATATAAATTAATAATTTATTCAAGTCTTCTTGCTCCTGTTGACATTGAACAAGACAGAAACAGAATTGTTGGGAAATGCAGCAATTAGCAAATGAGCTGTAGGATGTGTTGCTGTTTGAGCTGCATGGTGCCGTGAAGGGCTGCTGGGGGTGGCAGAATGTGTGTGTGTGAGGGGTGTGTGTGTGTGTGTGTGTGTGTGTGGTGGTGGGGGGCAGTGTGCATGCATGTGTATGTGAATGTAGTGCGCTGCCAGGTGCGAGTGGGGGTCTGTGGCAGTATATTTATTAGCAGCTGTCAGAGAGGTGACACTTTGATGAATGGTGCAGAGTAATCAGGGCTGGGCTGTGACAGGCTGCACTCACAGCCTTCTACCTGCCAAACAGGCCAATCACACACACACACACATGCACACTTGCATGCACGCGCACACACACACACACACACATACAAATGTGTTTATATATCTACACAAAGAGCACTGTACATGCATGTGTAACACGACCTCTTGTAAATAACCCCCCTTCTACCAAATCATCAAACTTCTTTTCCTTCCCCCTTTTAACCCGTCTGTCTGCCGTACTTTATTATGACTCCTGCACGTCCCAAACTCCTCCGCCACAGCACTGGGATGTGAAGGAAGTCACGTTTCTGAGGAGATGCATGAAAAGGATAAATTAGGTCGGGATCGTCTGAGACGAAAAGACAAAGAGACGGAAAGATTTGGGGTAAAAATTTGCAGAGCTTTGTTGTTTTTTAATTGCTGGTGAGAAACGTAGTAGTCTTAATTAGTCCCTGTCTATCTCCTGTTGTACTGCAAGGTCATTGTTCTGTGACTTTTGGCTAATTAGTCAACCACTGCCGACTAACTCGTACACCTTCCCTGCAGGAAGAGGAAAATTCTTGCTTTACACCGTGTGGAAAATTACACAAGTTTTCTATTTTTATTGATCAATGCTTTATCTTGTCTGAAGAAAAATGCATTTTACTGTCACTGTTTTTGATGTCAGTGTTATCAATTAAAATTAAAAACAAATACAGGTAAATGAATGAATAAAAGCTTCTTTTTTTTTGTTTTGCACTCTGCCCCAGGACAGAAACCACAGCAAAGATTGTGTTACAAGTCAAACACAAAATGGAAATTGTTTCTTCTCAGCGAGTTTTTAATGCTTTCAAACCAGCAAGTAATGGGAGGTTGTAATCAAATAATTTCACTGAGGTTTGGGTTTCCAAACTGTTTTCCACTGACTCTATCGCAGACCACAGTCTGGGGGGTGTCTACACAGGAAAACAAAAAGAGGAGTGAAAAGATGAGAAATGGAAAGACAAATAATACATAAGGAGAGAAAAGACTAGCTATTAAGAGTGTAAAACTATTTTTGACCATTGCAGGTTATTTTCCACCCTCTAATTACTTATGTTAATGTGTCTAAACTTTTCCCATCAAATCTAAAACACAGGATGGTCTCCAACTTTCATGCATTTCTCTCGTCTGTATGTGGCTGATCATGTTGCACAATTTCCAGCATGTCATTTTGTGTGACTTTCTCCAGTGAACACTCACCGGCTTCTTGCATTCCTTTATATTGTCGTGTGTAGACGATTATGAAAATATTGAATGTGGAAAACAGGTTTGTGCAAGCTTTAACAAAGACATAAGTATACACTTATTTCAGGAGTTTAAAACAGCAAATAGAAATTTAGTCTTTTAAAGCTGCCATTGCGTTTATGTCCGCCTGGAAGTGTCCGCCGGCAGATCATCAACTGCTTCGGTGAATGAATAAACATTTGCAAGAAATGAAACGAGCACACTAATTAATGACAGGCTGAACGGATGGACTGAGAGAATTCTCTCCCTTCCTTTCTTTCTCAGTGGAGGATTCACTGCCAGGTTGAGTGAACATTGACAGAGTAACACTTATTCTCTCCATCACACCAATGGAAATCAATTGGGTGGTAATTGCAGTCTTTGACCCCTCTCTCGTCTCCACCACATCCCATCTCCTCTCCGTCCATACATCCTCCCCACTCCAACCATAAAGATGAGTCCGAGGCAGTCAATTCATTTTATACGCCAGGCGTTTTCCATGAAACTGAGCAATATATATTTCAACAGGCCTGATAAAATCTGAGAGGCAGATGAAAGACAAACTGGGGGAAAAAGGGGCAAAGGAGAGTGTGGAAAGCGTTAACAATGCACAAAAACAGGATGAAGGTGGAGAACAGTTTAGAGAAGCTTCTCTCTGCTGCTGCCATCTGTGCCCAGGTCTGTGTGAACATTTTGGGTTGGAGATGGCTGGTCAGATGGGTGATGAGTGACCCCTCCCTGGCATGGTTCTGCCGTCACACCAGTATTAATCTTCCTACATCATCCCTTCTCTGAACCGACAGTAAGCCTCTTGGGGCAGCACACACATCCACAGGCTCTATGGCACACAAACACACACAGCAGCATTGATGCATAAGCGAGGTGGCAATGATGAATGAAGATGTTCTTAAGATCTGTTTAATAAGTTTTAGGCAGAGCCTCTGTGAGAGCACATAGAAAGGAGATGACATACGGTATCTGCAGAACTTGGGAGGTTTCCTATTTAACTGCATTTTTACTGCAAAAAACACAAACGACTTCTTCATCCAGTTAAATATAATGTCAGTACACAGGAATAAATAGCCTAACTTCTAAACTGGTAATTGTAGTTAATTAAGTAAATCTGAAAATGCTTCTTAAAATAGCAAGAGCTGCTGCTTGCTTTTTGTTGTTGGACGTAACTTGTATTAATCTGTATTGTTCTTCAGTGCTTGAAGGAACAAAACATTTCAACGGGCTGCATTCAGTTTCATTTAATTTAAGCATTTCAAAGACCACAACGCTGACTGAAGTAGAGAAACTACTGTATAATGATTTAAAGAAGAGTGTACGCAGGCGTCATTGAGGTCACACCTGTTGATGCAAAGTGTGTGTTTGGGTGGTGGAAGGAGCTGATAGCTCGAACATTTAGAGTCAATCATTCAGATAGAGTGACATTTTAGAACATCTAATATGTTGCGTGTATAGAATGAACACAAATCTGACTGAAGCCAGATTACTGTGGCACTCTAATTATTGATATTCATGTTGACGTGTTAATGTTGGGCCTTTTGTTTCTAACATGCGCTTCGTGTAATCTAATTTCTTCACGTGTCGGGTGATTTGTAGATCATGTCTTTATCCTCTTCTCTGCTTGAATCCTCTCCCACTCACTACCTGCAATGGTTTTATTCCATGTGTTTTATCTTCCTCTCTGTGATTGTCTTGCCGTGAAGAGCCCGGTCAGTGAAGCTTGGGTTTCGTGTTGTCTGACAGCTGCTGCTGCGTGCCTTTTTTCCTCCCACTCTCCCCCCTCTCCTCCTCTCTTTTAAACACGCGTCCTCATTTCTAAACTATCTATCATGCTGGCAGGGCCAGTGGGGCCTTTAAACTGTGGGATTGGCACTTTCTCAGCTGCTGAGCTGGAAAAGGGGTCTGCTTGCAGACAGAGACATAAGCAGTGGGTCAGCCTGCTGCAGGCAGGAGAAACAGGAGGTGCAGTCATTCCGGGTGCAGGTGGACTGACGGTACTTTTCCACCCTGCGAATGCGCATATGTTTGTGTTTTCTCAGAAGTGTGCGCCATGAAGCTCGTCTGCTAACAGAGCTCCTGCGGTGATCAGGATCTTACCATGGCACGGCCTCAACAAACAAAACCCAGAGTTGTTTTAGGAAGTTAATTGGAAAGAAAGTCGATGGGTTTGAGACGGGACTGTGAAACAGAGTGTGCACATTCCACGGAGGTTGTCGGCAACGAGTTGACAAACTCCGTCTCACTTGGGAGTGAGACGTGTCTGAAAAGATGGTAACATGCTGACAACATCTGTGTGCATGTGCACTGAGATGCCACGTTTGACGAACATGGAAAGATAACAATGCGCTGCTGTCATCGGGTCTTGTCCCTGGCAGGGGGGTTGGAAGCGAGCACGAAGTGTGACTTTCTCAGACGAGCAGAGAACCCGCGATGACGCCTCATATCAATGTGCACCAGATAACGCGCGACACGCGTGTCGTCACACACGCATGTCCTCACACACACTTGCACATTGCTCACCAGAGCCTTGGCAGTGTTTCCCCTAACATAATCCAAGGGGGGCGCCCTGCCCTGTCAACAAAACCGAGCGCCCCGCCCACCAACCCCTCCCCCCCAACTCCCAAAGTTCTGCTGCTTCTGGACGGGGAGCGCAGATTGTATCCACAGGATGAGTGACCACTCAAAACCACCCAAGACTCAAGCTGACCTCCTCTAAAGAAATATCCCCATTAAATACTGTATTTTTCGGAGTATAGGTCGCACCTTTTTATCATTTTTTTCATGGCCTGCGACCTATACTCAGGTGCGACCTATATATGGCTTTTTATAAAATAAGCTGATTTGTAATCATTTATTAACAAAAATTAAACTGAGACACACTCTTACAATAATGTCAGCTAACAAATATATATTTTTTAGGTGTTTATCCTGCTAAAATTATTCATTTATTAAAGAAAAGTTCAGCTCAGACACATATTTGCTATAATTTTTTATCAAACAATTAATTGTTTTTAAGTGTTAATCTTCTTAAAAGCCTTGCTGTGCGCTCCTGTGGAAGAGACATTTGCAGCAGAGCTAAACACGGTCCACATTTTGACGTAGGTGCAACCCATACTCAGGTGCGACCTATATATGGATTTTTCCAATTCTTTGGCAATACTGTAATTGGATGGTGCGACCTATACTCCGAAAAATACGGTAAGTGTAAAAGACATTGAAATGCAATAAAATAAAATAGATTTACTCTCCCAACATTTGGAAAGATAACAAACGGTTATTCTTCACTTGTCACTTTTGCCTGAGCTATTACTAAGGTAAGTGTCTCGACTCGCCCCCCCTAAAAAAATCCCCAAAACAAACAAACAAAAACAACAAGAAGAAAAAACACATCATGTAACAAAAATACAAGTTTAAACCAGATCTGTTTTTTTAGACTGAGCCACAAAAATGTGAGAACTGACGTTTGATGTTGAACAAAAGCAAAACCAATCAAGATTTTTAACTCACAAAGAAGTCGTAGTTAAATGATTTTAAAGCAGCACCGCTTGAAGGTGAATCATCTGTGCACAAACCCACCAACAAAAAGTAAAATGGATAAAACTGACAGTTTTAAAAGTGGGTTTAGTTCAGCTAAAATCTTATTTCAGTGATGTAATCTGTGTAAACTTTGTGACGTAAATGTGCTTAAAGAAGGCTGGACTGGGCAAACATGTAACTGACCTCTCCTGGTCTGTCAGTAGAGGGCGATCTATCCTCAGCAGTACAACCTCTGTGCGTGTGTGTGTGTGTGCGTGTGTGAATAATTTCACAGCAGTGGTTGTTTTCATATCCTCTAATTAGAATAAAACACACTGTCTTTGAATGTCTGTCTGTTTTATAAACCTTTTCTAAATTATGTTTAGTAAAAGAGCAGTCTGATCACCTTATTATGGAATCTGTATAACCTTGTCTCTTACTGCTTCTTAAGAGAGATTCACTATTAAAAACAATAAATGAATAAATAAAATCATCTTGTTACTGCAGCTGTACTTCAAAGGTGCTTTGACATTTTTTTGCTTTTGCAACATACATGTATATGTAGATATGACTAGACATTCCTTTTCTAAACTCTTAATAAAGTCATGTTTTTTTATGAACCACTATTTAGCTTTTGCATCTATTTCATTTATCATATATTACACTGAGATTGTTGCTGAACATTTTGTTTAATGTGGAGAACGTGAGGTGTAAATGTACAAGTCACTTTATTATTAAAAAACATCAATGGTGGTAAAGTGAGGCTGTTTACTATATAACTATAGATCATCGTTATTCACAGTTTTATTTCTTAATTTAGGCTTAATTTGTTAATAAAAATATTTGTAATTGGATTCTGCAATTTGACCTTTCTCTCTGTTTGATAACGGTTTCTAAATGACTCACAGAGAAGTCAAAGCAGGTGCAGCTCAGACATTTAACCTCTGACCTCACAATTAAAACCTTGTTATTACTGTTAATGTTTTTGTTTTATACTTGTATTTACCTCCAACTAGACTGAAGTGACATCACTGAGAAGGTGTCCAGACGGCACCGTTTTCTAAAAAGCTATGGGTACTAAATACATTTTGAAATGTTAAATGTATTTAGTTTTAAAACTTGTTATGGTTATAGACACATTGTTGCCAGAGTAGTACCAAATTATTGTTTTATTAAACCAGCTTATGTGCAGGCTTTTTCAAGAGGAATGGTGCAACGTGGTGTGAGTCATACTTTCTCCTAGTTTACTGTCTGCAAAAGTCAGTGAATACTCAGTAATCAGCAAGACTTTAATACCTGTTAATTCAAAGCAGAGTTTCCTGTGCAATAAATAACATAGTCCATATTGTGACCTCTGTGATGCTTTTATTAGACTTTATTAGCAGCAAATCATAGGACCTCTAACCTTTTTATAATGATTAAATTCTGTTAAATGATATATCTTTACATGCAGATGTGTAGAGCGTGAATGTCACTAAAGTTGTGATTTTGTTTAACAAAAGTCCGCTAATGTTTGCAGCTTATTTATGTTTAAAATATACAACAGGTTTTAATAGAAAAAACGTTTTCCATGTCGGCTGCACCCGTGTGTGCGTGCATGCATGCATGTGTGTGTGTGTGTGTGTGTGTGTGTGTGTGGTGAGGGGTCTGAGGTGCACTGAGGAATTCAGGATGACAGAGAGGTGAGATAAGAGTCTGGTAGGAGCATGTTCAGATTGCCTTCAATTAGTGCCGTCCAGCAAAGACAAGGCGAACAATGGTATATAGATTGGTGCTCCGATGGACTGGAGACTGCACAAGATGGAGTGTGTGTGTGTGTGTGGGTGGGTGTAAGAGAGGGAGAGAAAGTGAGGTTAATGACAGGCTACTCACAGACAGATAATCTGTCTCCCTCTTTCTCTTTCCTTCTCTCTTTGGGTGTAATCAGTTTCTTTCCACTCGTCTCCCTGCAGTCGTGATAATTATTATAACAATTAGCTTCCTTTCCTGTCTGCCTTGATGAAGTGTCCCACTGAAGCCTGAACTGCACCGTGTCTGCCCCGTTCAGTTCCCATCCTTCCTCTCAGCCAGGTGTTTTTCTCCTGCATCTCATTCTTTCACACTAAAACAGCATGAAACAGCATTTCTTTTTCATTCTTAAACTTTGTCTGGTTTTAATACAACACAAGTCATTAAAATGTTGAAAGTGACTTGCACTGATTTAAAACACAAAATAAGATAAAAACAAAACGTACATGTTGCATAAGCTCTAACTCGTCCTGATATGCCAATAAATTGAAATCTGTAAAAGTATGCTACAATTATGGGCGTTTACTGCTGATACACTGTACAATATTAGTAATCAAAGCTTTTAACCTCGGCTCTCATTGCAGTTGAAACGTTTTCTTTATTATTATGTCACTTCAAAATACTTTTATTAATTGCATAACATTAAAGCTGTTGTATACAATATGTTTTATGGGACAACTGTCCCATTTACTGCACATGATGTACAGAATGATCCTTTATAAATACATTTTTTTCATCCATTCAACCTTTATTTAGTCAGGTAAATCTTTTGAACCTCATGGGCTCATTTACGAAAGCGACCTGCTAAAACTAAAGAACAATGAACAGCAGTGATAGAATTTCATTAAACAATAAACAAACAAACAATAAACAATAGAAAACAAAAAGAGAGAAAAAAACAAAATATTTTTTTTTTTTTCTTCTTTTTTTAACAAAGTATCAAAAAACTAGCAAAACATTATAAGGTAGACGTATAAAATCAAAGACAGGAACAAATCTGCATTGGTTTTTGCCAGGATTCCAACAGATTCTGAAAACCATTTAGAGAGGTCAAATTGCAAAGAAATAAAATAGAACTCAGGATTGTGCACTAATGTAAAGGTGGAGCATTTACCCAAATCAACCATGTTCTGTTAAGATTTTGCTCCTATATTTTCATTTTTACACTAACATTAAATGCAGTTTTTTTTAGCATTTGTAACTTGTAGTTAACATCAACCTAAACAGAAGGAAAAAAAAATCTTACCATCTGGCCAAATTAAGCAGTAATGGGATAAAGTAAAGTTTTATCCAAGGAAAGCCAAAAAGACAACCAACTTAGGTAAAAGCAATACAGGTAGTCCCCGATTTACGAGCGAGATCCGTCACAACGAGGCGCTCGTAAACCGGAAATCTCGTAATTTGGAACGGCCGCCATTTCGCTCGTAAATCCGGAAATCCGCTCGTAAATTGGAACGGTTTTCGCTAGCGCACCTAAAAACACTCTATTTTCATCTAAAAACTACTTTTGAGTGCATAAAAATGATCGGAAACGTGTGTTTATATGCTTAACTTGCTAACTGAAGTGAAAAAACACATGAAAACTCAGTATTTTTTTCGTTTTTTCCAAAAATGTGCAGCTCGTAAGTCTGGAACCTCGCAGATCAGAGCGCTCGTAAATCGGGGACTACCTGTATTCAGAACTCAAAACAGTGTCAGGATCTGTTTTTTTTTGTTTGCTTTGTTTATAATATTTTGTTCTTTCTGATTAGCTTCATGTGATGTTTTGTGCTATTTTGGTTTCGTTACTTGTGTTCCTCTGTGCCATCATACATGCCTCCTCAGTGTCATTCTGTCAACCTGCCACGCCCACTCTTGTTTTCATCGGGCTAATCTAAGTACTCTCCTTGTGCTTCCCACACTTTTAAATGGAATGTTAAATGTACTTATACAGCACCTTTCTATCTAATTAAGATACTCAAAGCACCTCACAACACATTCAATGTCCTCATTTACCTCCACACACACATTCATACAGCACTCTGCTACATTTCTACAAATCTAATCCGAACAAATCATTCTATAGAGACTAATGAGTGCTTTATCATGTGCAATCTTTTCGCACAATCCCAGGAAAAGTTTGAGTTACTCTGTTGTAAAAATTACTAACAAACAGCCTCACAACACTGGGTAGAGCATGCTAGTCTTAAATAATTAAAATATGCTGCAAAGGAGTCTATATAAGTTAAGAATATGTCATAAACAATCATATATGTCTCAGTGCCTTTTGAATTTGTCTGATAGTTGTGCCAACATGAACTTTTTGGCAGAAGTATCAAGCAACAAGTTCTATTTTCAGTGTATTAAAATTGGTACAGTGGACTTGGATATTCGAAATTGTTCAGTGGAAAGACACAAATAGCTTCAAAACATTTCTAGAACCGTTAATGTAAATTTGATTAATATTTAAAAAAAAATATTGGACGTAAGCTGAATGTGGTATGTTTGATTTTGTGTCTCTTGCTCTAGTGTGAAAGAAACCAGGCCTATTACGGTAGGTTGAATCTCTGTGCTGTCAATCACACAGGGGCTTTGAGGAGGAGGGGGGCTGGTATGCAGATACTACTTGCTGTCAACAGACCATAGGAAAATGGATGCCTTAGAAAGCCATAACTATGATAAATTTACTCTTTCAATTCTCCAAGTTCCCCCCTCCCTCTTTTTTTTCTCTCTCTCACTAACACATTATGATAGACATGCATGCAATTTCACACACAATACTCCCTTCTCCTTCGAGAAGCCCCATATACCACCTCTGGTAGGCCCCCCTTTCTTCCAGTGGCAGTCAGTGCACATGTGACTAATGTATGCGGTAAAGCTGCTCGCTACCACGCCGCTCACAAGCCCACCGCCACCCAAATCGGCCCATCCATCTCCTCGTCCATTCCAGAGACCGCATTCAAATAAATTTGTCACTATATGTTCATGAAATATTGATATCAGCAGACAGGGGGATGAAGAGTGAAACTTTGGGTGAGAGGAAGATCAAAAGGTTGGAGTACCGGAAGAAGAAACCGCCAAGTATGAACAGGAAATCTGATTTTTTTTTAAAAGTAGATGCCAACAGGGGCTTAAATAACAACATAATATGGAAATGTTTGAAGACACTTGTATCCCAGTGAGCCACAGACTTCAGAGTCAGACATCTTAGAAGGACATTCAAAACACAATCAGTCAAGGAATAATGGAAGAACTATAGTTATTTTTGTTATGCTTCAATTTTGTTTGACATTTTTTTATTTTGCTTGGACTTAGTTCAGAATGGTGCAGTTGATAGAGCTGTTGCCTCTCAGCAAGATGGTTGACGGATTGAATCCCGTCCGGTGACCTTTCTGGGCGGAGTTTGCATGTTCTCTCTGTGCATGTGTGTTTTCTCCTGCTACTCCAGTTTCTTCCCACAGACCAAAAACATGCATATTAGGCTGATTTATTGGTAACTGTCTGTAGATGTGAGTCAGAGAGTGAATGATCGTTTGTCTCTATTTGTGTCCCTGTGATGGACTGGAGACCAGGGCGTCCCCCCACCTCTCACACAGTGATAGCTAGAGATAGGCACCAGTGACCCCTGTGACCCAGAAATGAAGAATCAAGGAAAGCTAATGAATGGATGTTTTGAGCAGAAATGCTCTTATTTGGGGGTCAAGCTAACTGCTATTCAGAGGAGGCTCAGAGCAGAATTAATTTACACTTTTTAAATCAACCCAAACATTTTTATAGCAGTTTAAATAATTGCTTCATTGAACTGCATTACATTATTCATTTGGAAGTACCGTATTTTCCAGTGTCTAGGTCGCACCTTTTTATGTTTTTTTCAAGGCCTGCGACCTATACACCAGTGCGACCTATTTATGAAATTTTTTCCCATATTTTTAGACAAATTTTTGCCTCAGTTATGACCCTTTTTCACTTTGGCAGAAAATGGTGCAGTACCACTTTCGGCCGCTAGGGGGCCTAGTGCAGTACCACTTTCGGCCGCCAGGGGACACTTCCAGAGGAGTGCACCAACCATTTCCAGCTCATGTGTCCGAAAAAAAGCTCCTCTGCTCGGACTGACTCTGTCGGCCTCCTGGTCTGGATGGTAACTTCTTTAGCTCTGTGTTTCTTAGCTGTTTGTTTGCAAGATAAGTCAAGAACCACTCAGCGGATTTTTCTGAAACTTACAGAATGTAATCACAGTGTGGACGTTTACAAGTGAGTACCTTTATTAGATGTTTGAGATAAAAAAAAAAAAAAGATCTTTTTGTAGCATTTAGCTTCTGTTAGCTTCTGGTGTTAGCTTCTGTTTACGTTATAAATAGCTTCGAAACCACTCGGTGTATATTTTTTCTGCTTACAGAGTGTAATTATAAGGCTTTAATGTACGTAACTATGGTCTGGAGAAAACATTTGACATAAAATTTGATTTTTTATTCGTGTCAGAGGCGGACTCGTCTCGTGTTAGCCTTCGTTTTATTTCTGTTTACTTCTGTTTACGTTATAAATAGCTTCAAAACCACTCGGTGTATATTTTTTCTGCTTACAGAGTGTAATTATAGGAGCTTTAATGTACGTAACTATGGTCTGGAGAAAACATTTGAGATGAGATTCGATTTTTTATTCATGTTTTCAGAGACGGACTCGTCTCGTGTTAGCTTCTGTTAGCTTCTGTTTATGTTATAAATAGCTTCGAAACCAATCGGTGTATATTTATTTCTGCTTACAGAGTAATTATAAGGCTCCAATGTACTTAACTATGTCCTGGAGAAAACATTTGAGATGAGATTCAATTTTTTATTCTTGTTTTCAAAGACGGACTCGTCTCATATTTAGCTTCTGTTAGCTTCTGGCAGACATTAGCAGCAGAGCTAAACACTCGGTCCATATTGCCAGGTTGACTCAGCGGTCACGCGGCGCGTCAGCGGTGGATGACGCGTTACGTCGGCGGTGACGTAGGTGCGACCTATACACCGGTGTGTCCTATTTATGGATTTTTCCAATTTTTTGGCAATAATTGGACACTGCGACCTATACAATACACTGCTACCTATACAATGGTGCGACCTATACAACGGAAAATACGGTATGCATTTTTTTAACAGTGCAACCCATTCATGCAAGATGCAGATGAAGTGCAAGATGAAAATGACTAGTGTTAAAACTCTTACTTGCATAACTATTTGACAAAAGGTAATGCAGCGTAAAAATATTTTAACATGTTTGAATCTCAATTAAATGTTTGATGTTGGTGTTGTTTTATGTGGCATAAATTTTCTCATAAAGTGACCTTTATCAGAGTCAGAGTCAGAGAGTCAGAGAGAATTTATTGTCATTTGCACCGCATGTAGTACATGTGTTGAAAACGAGATTATTATTTATCCAAGTAGTGAGTAGCTTGACCCCTTCAGAAAAAAATATCTTCCAGTTCCAGATTCACTAAGTTAATGTCACTTTGACTCTTAAACTCTCTTTTAATACTTGATGCACGTAATTTCAGTAACACTGATGTTGGAACTTCCAGTAGATAATAAGAAGTTCTTGATGAGGTTATATTTCTTTAGGAACAATTACGTCAGTTTAATTTCAACATAAGATCTCTGGATTAACTCCAAGGACTCATCTGGTTTGGAGAAACACATTTAAAGCTGTAGAATAATCTATTATTTAATTTTGTTTATCTTTGTTAGTTAACACACTTGAATGACACAGTTAAATATAAATAATGTAAATAATTAATATAAATGACTCAAAGCTTTTCTACATCCATCCATCCACCTCTTGGGCCAGCTCCTCCAGGGGAATCCCAAGGTGTTCCCAGGCCAGCTGAGAAACATAGTCCCTCCAGCGTGTTCTGGGTCTTCCTCTGGGTCTCCTCCCAGTGGGACGTGTCCAGAACACCTCACCAGGGAGGTGTCCAGGAGGCATCCTAATCAGATGCCTGAGCCACATCAACTGGTTCCTCTCAATGCCGAGAAGCAATGGCTCTAATCTGAGTCCCTCCTGGATGACCGAGATTTTCACCCTATACTGTATCTAAAGGCTCCCACAGGCTTGTGCGGTCCTCAGTCCGCGTGGAAACTGTGCGCACTGTCCGCAGAGGGTTGAGACTTCATACTCGAGCATCCACCCTGAGCAGCTGCAGAGCAGCTCCACAGGCAAGGGGTGTTTATCTTTGGGACAGATTGAGTTCACTGATTGGTCATTTGCTGACATGCCTAATGGATTGATTAACAGGTCGCAAAAAAAAAAGTGAGAGCTGGCAGCAAGCCGCATTGGTGTTCTGTGTTTATCTATCCATCCATACATTATCTTTTACCCGCTTCTTCCATTTTGGGTCATGGGGTTTTGCCGGTGCACTTGTCCGGCAATCACTGTACGAAGGGTGGGGTACACTCTGGACAGGTCACAAGTCCATCACAGGGCCACACAGAGGGAAACGAGACAATCAAACATGCACTCTCTCACTCACACCTTGGGACAATTTAGAGTTACAATCAGCCTAACATGCATGTATTTGGTCTGTGGGAGGAAACTGGAGTACCTGGAGAAAGCCCACGCATGCACGGAGAAAACGTGCAAACTCAGAAAGGCCCCCAAACCGGGGACCTGCTTGCTGAGAGGCAGCAGCTCTACCAGTTGCACCACCATGCTGCCCGTTCTGTGTTTATATGTTGTTAATAAAAAGTTGTAACCCCCCCCCACCCCCCAAAAAAACCGGGACTGTTGGCCCTGCAGCCCACACATCAGACCAGCCCACCAGGACATCTCCAGACCCTCCCACAGCCACACTGGGCCTGATTTTAATTAGCTCGTGACAAATTCTTTCATTTCTCACAATTTCAGTCATGGCATCAACGGAGGAAGAGAAAGATATTGCTCGCCTCTTGGGGGAAAAAAACCCAAAGAAAAGGTCATTAAACCAGACCACGGATGAAGAAGGGGAATTTAATACATTGGTGTTTCATACAAAATAGTCAGTCGCCGGGCAGTTTATTGTGCGACACTGAGTACGCGTACGCTGTTGTAAAAATTGATATTTGCATGGACGAGCCCTGTGGGCGCCCGCTTGGACTCTTATCCAGTACATGCGGACCTCCGCAGACTGATGTCCACGCAAGTATGTGGGAGCCTTAAGGGAGAGCCCAGACACCCTGTGGAGAAAACTCATTTCAGTTGCTTGTATCCGCAATCTCGTTTTTTTGGTCACATCACAAAGCTCATGACCATAGATGAAGGTAGGAACATAGATTGACCGGTAAATTGAGAGCTTTGCCTTTTGACTCAACTATTTCTTCACCATTACATATAGGTTCAGCGCCCGCTTCACTGCAGACGCCGCACCTATCAATCTCTCACTCCATTTTTCCGAAGACGAGATAGTGTAGAGGCAGGGCAGCCGGCTCAGGACCGGAAGGTCCCGGGTTCGATCCCCGGTCACTGCATACCTCCTTGTGTCCCTGGGCAAGACACTTAACCCTGAGTTGCTCCCGGTAGGACTGGCAGCGCCTTGCATGGCAGGCTACCGGTGTATAAATGGGTGTATGAATGGGTGGATGGCTGGTACTGTGAAGCGCTTTGGGGCCCTCATAGGGGGCTGGAAAGTGCTATATAAGTAAGCTCCATTTACCATTCCCTAATTTGTGAACAAGAACCCAAAATACTTCAACTCCTCCAATTGGGGCAGGACTCCCTCCCCCGACCCAGAGGTGTCACTCTGCCCTTTTCCGGCTCGAGACCATGGCCTCGGATTTGGAGGAACTGATCCTCATCCCAGCCACGTCACACTCGGCTGTGAACTGCTCCAGCGAAAGCTATAAATCACGACCTGATGAAGCCAATAGGACCACATCATCTGCAAAAAGCAGGGACGCAATCCCAAGGCCACCAAAATGGATCCCCTCAACACCTTGACTGCGCCTAGAAATTCTGTCCATAAAAGTTATGAACAGAATTGGTGATAAAGTACAACCTTTATGGAGTCCAACTCTCACCAGGAACAAGCAAGCCCAACTTAAACCCAGCAATGTGAACCAAGCTCTGACATGGTCATGCAGGGTGCTAACAGCCCATATCAAAGGGTACTCCATACTCCCTGAGTACCCCACACAGTGTTCTTCGAGGGACACGGTTGAACGCCTTTTCCGTGGCATCTCAGTGCACATGTAGACTGGTTGGTCAAACTCCCACGTACCCTCCAGGACATTGCTGAGGGTGTAGAGCTGGTCCAGTGTTCCACGACCAGAACAAAAACCACAATCCAAGGTTTGACTATCTGACAGACCCTCCTCTCCAGACCCCTGAATAGACCTTATAGGGAGGCTTAAGAGCGTGACCCCCTTGTAGTTGGAACACACTCTGCGGTCCCCCTTTGTGAATAGGGTGACCACCACCCCAGTCTGCCAATCCAAGGGTACTGTCCCTGATGTCCACGTAATAGAGACTTTATAGCCTAACCCAAAGTCTCCTGGTTCTGCTTCCCCAGATGAAGTCATGCTGATGGGATTGAGGAGGTCTTCAAAGTACTCTGCCCACCAGTGGTGGAGAAAGTACTCAAACACTGTACTTAAGTAAAAGTGCAAATAAACAGATAAAATGTACTCAAGTAAAAGTAGAAGTAACAAATTAACATATTTACTTAAGTCAAAATAAATAAGTACTTGCTTTTAAAAATACTTAACGTATTAACTGCAAAAGTACTTGCTGAATGTATTACCTCATGGAATGGTCTACATTATCATTAAGTGTACCTACCGTATGTATATTTTCTGTAATACATTAATAGTGTTGAGCCATTTTAATGAACAATGCTGCAGATAATGCATGTTTTTATTGGGTTTATCTTGTGACACAGTTCACACTTGGACTTGTGATTCTGTGCATCAGAATTTCTGCGATGTCCTGCAGAATTAAATGCCATTAAGCAAAACAAGAAAGAGGACTGATTTTACCTTTGCAAGTTTTTATTTAACATTGAGCAAAACCAGTGTCATTTTAACTGCATTAAACACATTTAAGTAAAATTTGTCTACCTGGAGAAAAAAAAAAGGATCATTAGACACACCTAACAAAGGAATAGTCACTAACTCATGACAAACCAAGTTGAGGTCAGCAGTACACCATCTCCACTATAAACAGTGTTGGTAGTGTACTGCTTCTCCCCACGAGACGGCAGATGGTGGACCAGAATCGCCTTGAAGCTGTATGAAAGTCATTCTCCATGGCCGCTCCAAACTCCTCCCACGCCTGAGTTTTTGCCTCAGCGACCACCCGAACTGCATGCCACTTGGACTGCCGGCCCCCATCAGCTGCTTCCGGGGTCCCACAGGCCAAAAAGGCCCAATAGGACTCTTTCAGCCTGACAGCATCCCTCACCACCAGTATCCACTACCAGGTTGGAGGAATGTGTTTGAAGTTCTCCCGGAGGTGGAAGTTAAAGCTCCGTCTCACCAGAGAGACTGTCAGACATTCCCAGAAGACCCTCATAATATATTTGGGCCTGCCATGTATGACTGGCATCCTCCCCCACCATCGGAGCCAACTCACTACCGGGTAGTGGTCAGTGGACAGCTCCGCTCCTCTCTTCACCCGAGTGTCCAAGACATGCGGCCGCAAATCAGATGAGACAACAAAATCGATCATCGAACTGCGGCCTAGGGTGTCCTGGTACCAAGAGCGCACATGAACACCCTTATGCTTGAACATCGTGTTCGTTATGGACAAGCACAGAAGTCCAATAACAGAACAACACTCAGGTTCAGATCAGGGGGGCCGTTCCTCCCAACCACACCCCTCCAGATCTCACTGTCATTGCCCATGTGAGCGTTGCAATCCCCCAGCAGAACAAGGGAGTCCCCAGGAGAGGAACTCTCCGGTACCCCCTCCAAAAACTCCAAAAAGGGTGGGTAGTCTAATCTGCGGTTTGGCACATAAGCACAAACAAAAGTCAGAACCATCCCCCCCACACGTAGGCGGAGGGAGGCTACCCTCTCGTCCACCAGGGTAAACCCCAATGCACAAGCACCAAGACGGAGGGCAACAAATATGCCCACTCCTGCTCGGCGCCTCTCACCAGGGACAACTCCAGAGTTTCGGAAGAGTGTACAACCCCTCTCAAGAAGACTGGTTCCAGAGTCAGAGCCATACGTGCGTTGAGGTGAGTCCGACTATTTCTAGCCAGAACCTCTCAACCTCCCACACCAGCTCAGGCTTCTTCCCCACCAGAGAGGTGACATTCCACATCCCCATAGCCAGCTTCTGTAGCAGAGGATCAGACCGCCAAGGTCCCTGCCTTCGGCCACCACCCATCCCAAACTGCACCTGAACCCTTTGGCCTCTCACACTTTTTGCCCCACTCCCCTCAGGAAGGAGGCTGAGGAGCATTAAGTGTAGAACCACTAGACTGAGGAACAGCTTCTACCCTGAGGCTTTTAGACTCGTGAATAAATAACCAGAATAATCACTGCGAAATATCACATCATGTTGCTGCTGATCCGTTTCATGTTGCTGCTGATCTATTTCATGTTGCTGCTGATCTGTTTCATGTTGCTGTGTTCATTCGTGCCTATCTGCTCATACACACTCATGTTCGTGCTGCTGTTTGGAGTAATGTTTTTCTATGATTTTAGTGCTTAGTGTATTTTTAGTTTTGTTTTTTTGTTCATATCTTAGATGTTATTACTGTTCTTCTCTTACATTTTATAGTTGGATGTAACTGGGACCCTGTGTACATAATCTCGTTTCATCACATGTACCACATGTGGTGCGAATGACAATAAAGATTCTCTGATCTCTGATCTCTCACAGGTGGTGAGCCCATCGGGAACCCACATCTTTTCTACATAGTGTATGTACCGTACCAAAAATCAGCTAGACACTTATGGCAAGCTAGTTTTTCCAAAAGCAGCTTGGCTTTAGCAAACTCAGCTAACCTTAAGGATTTGCATGCTAATATCATTGGTTCTGCAGAAATTAAAATCACATGTTTTAACCACACTTTTTGTGTCCATATGAACTAAACTGCAATTTCTGTATCATTTCAGGACAGGTTTAAAGTCATGCTAAAAGACTCTGATTTGTTTTTGTAAAAAAAAAAAAAAGAAGACATTTTTTACATCTCACTCAAACCATTACACAGGAACATCCAGTCTTAAACCTTTGTGGCCTTCACAAGAAGACACTGTAAGACACAAAACTGTATGCATCACAGCAAGTGTTTATGATAGTTCTTGTTTCACTTCATGTGAGGTTGCAGTCACACACTTTTTCTAACCTCATAACAAAATGACACATTCTCTGGAAAACAAAACAACCTGTTGGGTTAAGTTTCCTCTCAAGATAAGAAGAATATGAAAAAACATGACACAACATTATTCATTATGGGACAAAAAAGGCATCCAGTCTATTTTCTTTATTCACTGAGAAAAGTCATGTTTTTTCTTATTTCCTTATTTTTTATATGTATATTTATAGAAAGTCTTGGTTTACAAAGCTGGAATGTGACATACTGTCTTTAGTTTATTTCTAAGTTTTAATATGCAGAAGTTGGTACTCTTTCCTAACATTATAAGTACACCGTTCATAAGAAAACTAATGAAAAAGTATTAAATTAATATTTGTGCAGTATCACAGTTGTTTCTTTTTTATAGCATAACCTAGTTTTATTAATTTTTATAAAAAACTTGCATATTTTCAGAAGAAAGTATATTATTTGAAATTTTTTTTGCAAAGTGTCCTAAAACTGAACAGAATGATACATTAAAAGGGCTATCATAAATAATGATGATGTTTTTTTTTGTTTGTTCGACTATTTCTCTCTTGCATGTTGGCCAATTTTACTCAGAACCTGAAAGCAGATAAAAGGTGACAGAGATTAAAACATTTAAAAAATAAAAGAAGAAGAAGAAAGCGCATTTCCAACTAGGGTGAGTCAGCAAAAAAAGTGTTCTGTATACCAGGATGGAGCAGTATTCACAAGATGACATGTTCTGTATGAACAGCACAAATCTCAAATATCCTGATTAAGAGTGTATAAATCTGCTGTTCAGACCCAAGACATTTTATTCCACAGAAACTCAGAACGAGCTGCATGTGACTCGAACTTGAACAAACTGTTAGTTATGCTCATTGACTGCATGCACTCCCGTGTATTAGTGTTTTTGTGTGGTGCATATCAGACCACAAGGATCACAAATACTAACAGGAAAAGGAATGATAGGAATTCTTGAATAGTGAGCTAACATTCTTCTGTAATGGAGATCTTTGAGCTACTACTCCAGATATAAATTATACCCAAACACAACAGAGCAGCACGGTACAACCTGTATTACCTTCAGAACATTCTGTCCAATAGCACGTGTCAAGGCAGGAGACACTTCAGTGTGTGCAGACTTATTGACTGTTGTGATACCGGTAATTGTGAAGTGCCCTTCTAATACGCTTTTCATTGTCTGCTATTTGGTTATGATGGGGGGAACAAAACAGAATGAGGGGGCTGTCAACAAACGTGACTCATCGTTATAGAAGCATTCCTTCGTTCTCTGTCCTTTCTGGTAAACATACAATTCATGTCTTCTCTTCCTCCCTCCTGCCGCAACCTTCAGAATCCATTGCGCCTCCCTCACTCCTTCTGCCTTGTTGTTTTCCATCCATCTGTCTCTCCCTCTGTCCCTTGTCCTATCAACAAGATGAGTCACAGGACTGCTAGTGTCAGGGGCTAAATGTTTAGTCCTCTCCTTTCAGCCCTCAAAGCTCAAATGCACAACAAACATAAGGGGGGTGATGCTGTAGCTTTCCACCCCCATCATGAGCGGTTTCATGCTGTATATGGTCAGAGATAAATACAGTGGTAACAACAGGAGGGAGGCATTTTGTGCTCAGTGTGAATGTGATGATCCTCAAGGCCACAAATTGAGATAAGAGAACTTATCCGATGGTTGACACAGTGCATTAACTGCAGGACAAGTTCTTGATGATTTAGGAGATTATGTTTTTAATAGCATTTTGTAAACACTTTTGATTATTAAGATCATTGCTTTGTTTTGTACTGTTACAACCCCAGTCTCTATACCCTGGGTTCCAGTTTGGTGTGTTTCAGGTTCTGAATTGTATGCAGTAGTCCCTCGTTTATCGCTGGTGATCCGTACCCTGAAGACCCGCGATATGTGGAAAAACCGTAAAGTAGGAATAGTAGTACAAGTAGTAAGTAGTAGTTAATTTTATTATTTACATATATATTAAGGCGTTTTAAACCCTTCACATACTCACAGTATTTTAAACAAAACAATGTTTCTAAACTCAGTCTAATGGTACGTCCACACCAAACAGCTTTTCAACTGCAGGAGCGTCCAGTTTACATGCAAAGTCAATGGGGGACGCGCCTCCAGGCACGTCTTGGCGTCGGGCGTCACGTCACATGCGTGTTGAGCGTGCTGGAAAGCGTTTTCCGTGCACGTGAACCCGCGTCAGCCTCCAAAGCACGCCTTGAACATGTTGATGATTTCGCCGTTCAAACGTTCAAACGCCGTTCAACTCGTGTGTCAACCAATCAGGGAGAGTCGGGGGGAGCTATGTGACGCGGAAACGAGGGGACGGGTATTGCGCAACTATGTGACGTATTGTTTGTGGGACACAGAAAAAACCCGCAAAGTCGTGTACTATGGAAGAGAAACTCATTGTAGCTGTGTGTTCGCGACAAGTCCTTCACGACCAGTCAAGTCTGCTCTACAGAGACAGAAATAAAAAGCTCCTTGCCTGGCGGAGTGCAGTGAGGAACTCGGTATACCGGTAAGCTCCTCCCCCCCCCCCCGCCACCCGCCGCAGCTTCGCGTTCTGGTCTGGACACCACTGGGTCCAGTGCGTCCACTTGCGTGCGTGATGAGCTTTTTTGCCGTTGAAAAGCTGTTTGGTGTGGATGTACCATAAACGCTCTAAAAGAGCACAGAATGTTGTGATTTCAGCTCCCTGCCTCCTCTGCTCTTTGCCACCTCAAGCGATCTTGGTCACACTCACCTCTCCGCTCTGCATGGTGAACAGCTGATCAGCTGTTTAACTACAGCAGGAAGTTTATCCTGCAACAGTAATGCCTGGTCCTCATCACTAAACGCATCAAAAAGCTTCCAACGCACCGTGTTTGCTGCTTGTCAACAGATGTCTGTTTCCACTGCAGACGCGCAGTGGGAGCAGCGTGTGGCTCCCTTCCCGGTCAGATATGTGTTGTTTTTCTGTGCACCGAGCAGATAAAATCAGCTTCACGTGAGCCTCGTTACTATTTGAGTGGGTTTTCTACGAGCCGAACTGCAGCTCCAAAAGTCTTTGTTGAGATTAAAACGTTTTTTTTAATGTTTGGGGTGATGTACGCTCGAGTGGACAGGCAGCAACTTTAAAAATGCCAGGTTTCCTACCGGAGGCTGTTTTTGTCCACAGAAAGTCCCGTCGTTGTTGCGTCATCATATAGCAGAGTCTCTCCCGATTGGTTGCTGCAACGCTGCGAGCAGCAGAAGCAAGAATATTCTTGCTTCTGCTGCTCGGCTGCGCGCGTGCGTGAAAAGGGACTGCCGGGTGCTGCTGCGCTGCTTGAAATGCTGAAGACGCGCTGCGTCACGCCCCGCTGCTCCAAGATGCGCGGCCACATAGACTTTCAATGTAAAGTGGCTGCTTCGGCTGCGCGAAAAGCGTTTGGTGAGGATGTAGCTTAAGGGCTGCACAAAGCAGCAGGAGGAAGCTTTTTCTACTGCTCTGGGCTGCACAAATGTGCAGCAGATGCTAGATCATTTAAAATAATTTATTTTAAATAAATATTTCATGCCGATTGTGCAGCTCATCCATCAATCAGCCAATTGTGTGTCATGTCCAATCTTATTTTGAAAAACTGCGATAGAGCAAACCCGTGATAAACAAACCGCAAAGTAGCGAGGGATTACTATCCAATATAAGTTTTATTCATTCAAGGCAGTCATATTTGTTCATAACTTTATTATTAGTGAGCCTGAGAGTTACCGGATCCAAGAAAGCAGTTACCGGAATGCACCCTGTCAAAATAAGATAGTTCCCAGATCCTGTTCTTGCAGGATCTGGCTCAAATTATGCAGTGCTGGTGCCCATGTCCAGTCATCACTGTGCAAGAGGCGGGGGACACCCTGGACAGGTCGCAAGTCCATCACAGGGACACATACTGTAGAGACAAACAAACATTCAGTCTCTCACTCACACCTAGGGACAAAGTACCCAGAGAAAATCCACACATGCACGGAGAGAACATGCAAACTCCATCCAGAAAGGCCTCCAGCCAGGATTTGAGCTGGGATTTCATGCCTTGTTTTCAGTATCATTTGGAGCTATTAATCTTTGTTTGCACACACAACTGGTTTTCCAGTTTTGCTTGCCCACAATTGGATTTTTCTTACAAACCGTTTCATTTACTTTCTTCAGATAGTCATAAATTTATACTTCTAACATTTCTCTTTCTCTCATACACTTGCATTGAGAAAATGTAACCGCTGACCATAACGGTTTAAACATTTTACATCTTCTTCAGTAACACTTAGTCTTTGACTGCTGCACACATGCCTCTGTGGGACCTGACTTAGTAAAGTTACATAAATCGTGGTGTCTACACACCTGAATTGATTGACAAAGTCACATAATACACCTAAAAATTAGTGTGTACAAGAAATGAGCCCAAGATTTTTATTTCATCTTCTTTTTAAATATTTTATTGTTACAGAAAGGTTTTACTCCAGAGTTGCATTCTTGAGTTTCTTCATTCTTGGTCAAAAGAAAAGATAAATGGACACCCATGGGTTATGACACTTCATTACCTAGACCAAAAAACTCTGTTACAACCTCTACCCCTTTCTCTTATTCCACTTTTTTATTTATCCCTTTATTCTTTCCTATTAATCCACCTCTCCTTCTTCCCTTAAGATGACGCACACGCAGACATTTCAAGCCCTTCCTAAATCACTGTTTGACAGAAAGAGGGAAAGAAAAGGGAGATCGAGAGGGAGAGATAAAAGGAGCAGAAGGATTGAGAGGAGAAAAAGAGAGGGATGAGAGTTTGAGCATACATGGAATGAACCTATCAATCCAGCATGCCTATTATCCTGTGTGAAATGCCTCTTGCTAGCAGACGCCTAGTTAGTGCGCCTGTTCAAAATTAATAAAACGCCAGCCGAGTCTGGGCTGCGACTCCGACAGGCCGCGTTATTGATTAAGTCATGTCACAAGAATGGAAGGCTCTGCCATTAAAAGTACAAATTATGCAGCGCGTTTAGCCATGCCTCTTATTCATGTCGGAGACAGGCAAGAGTCACTGAGAGAATGGAAGCCTCCTGCTTCATTTTCTTACACCGTCTAGTGCATCTCTTTCACTATTGTAAGGGTCCCTTTGTTGTATTTAGGATCCTAATAATATGAAGTTGTTTAAAAAGAGGTTAGCCTGCCTGTGTCTGGAATCGGCCCGAGACGAGACAGCCAAGAAAAGACAAAGAAGAGGATGAGAAAGACTGATGGCTTTGTCATGTACTTCACGACAAAGAGAGCTCACAGGACTGTGCAGAAAATGCAGACAGAGTGAAATGCAGTTAAACACTGAGATGATGCAGAGACTGTGAGTACATTTTAGGAGTAAGAGCTTTCAGTGAAAAGAACTCATATAACAAGTTTAATGATATTATTTTGACTCGCAGCCAAATGGCAAGGCTTCAGTTGTAAGAGCGATGTAGGAAATGGTTCAAACGAGGAGAAGTTGATGGAGACAAAGTCACGGAGAGAGGCAGAATAATTTACAGGTAGTGTGAATGTTGTTAGTCTTCTGCGCTGCAGCTTGCAGAGACCGGAGCATCGTGTAAGGCTTCAATCAGCAGGCCTCTTCCCTGCTGTTTTTCCGTCTCACACATGGCACTGCGGAGGAAAACACAGGTTGATTTCCCCCTTTTAAGTGTCTATGTGTTGTGGTGGTGGAGGGGTTGAGTGGTGAGATAGATAAGGAAATGAGAAGATGGGGACGTGTCAATAATTTATAGGCAGTGCTGTGTTTCAGAAGGGCAAAAAGAGGATCCTAAGGCCACCACTATGGCTCAGAGCACAAGCTATTGTTGACACAAAATGCACACTCCTTACACACGCATAACCAAAGGTGTATGCAAATGAGTCTTTTCACAGACACACGCACACAAGCAGTACACGTTCTCGTGCACAGCAGACACAAAGCAACAAACATGCAGGAAAAACAAAATAAAAAAATACAAACGCAGCCACACTTCAGTCACATGGCAGGTCATTAATTTCATGATGCAAAACCAGACGAAGGGATGAAGATGGAGAGGGGTGGGGGGATACCGTGATGTGTAACTACGTGTCGATGTAACTACGTCCCGATCTGTACAAGGTGCATCCACAGAGGAGTCCCCTGAAGAAACCTGTGTTTATGCATTTGCAAGTCTTTTTGTTGCTCTGATTGTTGTTGTTGTTCTCAAAGCACTAAAGCCATTGCACCAAACTCTCAGATCTCAGATGTTAGAGCAAGGGCGGGCAATTATTTTTTCCATTGGGCTACATGAGAAACAGAAAATGTTGTGGAGGGCCGAGCCAAAAGACATAACGCAATTCTGCATAATATTAGTTGTATTTCTTTACTAAAAGCAGTAAATGGCATTGGTTTGACAAGCTGGTAATACTGATAATATATATGCTATGATTAAGCAATGAAAAGTGAGGTTACCTTACAAAAATGTATGGTAAAATCTTCATTAAACTTCCCAATACAATGGTAAACAAAATGTGAACATTTTTACCATTTGTGACATTATACTGTATTATCATTTTCAGTCACATTCACTTAACACATTTTGATTTTCATATACTGTTGAAAAGAGGTTCTAAATACATCACAATATTGTCTTTGTACTCCAAATATTAAGCAAGATACATCATATTATAATAATAATTGTCACTGAACTGTGATTTTGAGTCCCAGATAACTCCTAGTTGGTGCCTTCACGTGCCTACATTTGTAGTCTAACCATGCACCTCATTTGGTGTTTTTCAGTTCTTTTTTCTTATTTAGTGAGAGAAATCTAATCTGTGTTGGGCTTTAACAAGGACATTAGTCCGGTTGAATGTCCGAGGTGGAGATGCAAAGCTGATGGATGATCATCAATGAGAAAGGATCTACATCTGGATTTGGTAAACTTCATCACTGAGAATGTTTGTTCACATATGTAAAGCCAAAAATAACCAACATCTTCGGAGCATGTCTCCTCGTGTTTAGAAAGTTCTCTTCCTTGAGAGCAGAGTAGAAATACTACAGTGATCTTGACTTTGAGGGCTCTGCCAGTACCACATCGGACTGCAGGTCAGAAGATTTGGACAACTGTCCGTTGTGACACCTGTTAGTCTGTCCCAGTTCAGTCCAAGCATGTCCATGCATGCATTTTCCTCCGTGAACAGATCGTTTGCTGTCGTCCGTTTCATTAACTGCATTGCAGAAAGCTCCTCCATAATCTTGAAGTTTGTTATTCCCCGGACAAATACGAGTACCGTAACTGGGCTGTGTCATGGACATCACAGCTCTCATCCTAAGCCAAGGAGAAAAAGTCAAAACTTGCCAATTCACATTGCAGCTGAAGATACAGATCCCCCACAATGCCCTTGATCCTTCTTGTCACATTCTCCTGGACAGCGGGACTTGCTCAAATGCTTCTTTTTTTCAAGGCCTATTAGCGCACAGTCCACCAAGCACTCTTTGACAAACTCCCCCTCCGAGAGTGGTTTACTGTTTTTAGTGATTTTGTGAGCTATCACAAAGCTAGTCTTGGTTGCTGCATCCATGGGTGTGTGAAGCTTGGCAAAAAAAATGGTAAATGACTGCACTTAAGTTGCACTTTTCTATCTTATCAAGATACCGTACTCAAAGTGCTTCACAACACAACCTGTGCCCTCATTTGCCCATCCATACAGCACTCTACTAGATCCATACAAAGAATAATAAGAGCTTTATCACATTCATACACCGATGGGACACACATCAGAGGCAATGAGGAGTTCAGTGTCTTGCCCAGGGACACTTCAGCATGTGACCGCTGGTGGAATTGAACCCCCAACTCTTGCATTGGAGGATGACCGCTTTAACAACTCAGCCACAGCTGCCCCCAAAAATGCCTTCATGCATTTGTAGCTTAGCTAGCAAAGCTTCAGATGTTCATGCCCTTTCAGCATCAGTGAAGGTTTTGTATTTCTCTGCGTGTTTCGGCTCATAATTATAACTCAAATTGTAATGCTTAAACACGGCGATCTGCTCTTCACAGACTAAATACATGGCTTCACCTCCAACTTCAGTAAATAAATATGTAACAGTCCATTTTTTTGTTGTTGTTGAAAACCATCTACCGTATTTTCCGGCCTATAAGTCGCAGTTTTTTTAAACAAATTTTCATTCCTGCGACCTATGGGGCGAAGCGACATATTTGTGGATTTTTTCCCATTTTTTTTAGACCAATTTTTGGCTAAGATATGACAGTTTCCATTCATTCTGACGAAAAAAATGGAGCAGTATGACTTTCCGCCACTAGGGTCCACCGACCGTTCCCAGCTCATGTGTCCGAAAAAAGCCTCCTCTACTCGGACTCACTCTGTCGCAGCCCGGCCTCCTGAACTCTGGAGGTAGGTTTAAACTAGTGTTTGTTAGCAAAATAGCTCATGAACCACACGACAGATTTTGATGAAACTTACAGAAAGTAATCACTGGATGGATATTTACAACTGATTAGCTGTAGGAGATGTTTGAGCTAAAATTCAATTTATTTATAATTTATTTTCGCAGCGCGCCCGACCGTTTGGAAGACATTTAAATACAGAAGATTTGACCATTACGTTAATGTTTTAAGGAAAGGTTAAGCTCAGAGACACTTGTGCTATAATGTCAGCTAAGAAATATATATTTTTAGTTGTTTATATTGCTAAATTTGAAAGAAATGAAGCCGTCCCACCCGCGCACGTGCACGTAGCGAAACTACTTTTTAAATTCCAGCTGATTTGACCATTACGTGAATTTATTAAGGAAAGGTTATGCTCAGAAACACTTGTGCTATAATGTCAGCTAAGAAATATATATTTTACCATACCATACCATTTTATTTATAAAGCACTTTAAACAGGAACAACGCCAAACAAAAGTGCTGAACAAACAAACAAACAACAGGCAACACACACAATGAAGTACAAAAACGAAAGACATAAAAACATTGCAGATCATAAATAAAACAACCAAACACAGGTCAGCTGGTGTTGAAAGCAACAGAATAGTAGTGAGTTTTTAACCGGGATTTGAAAACTGAGAGGGAGGGGGCCTGTTTGACGAGCAGCAGTAATGCCGGTTACCCACTGCACAACTCGAAACGCGCCTGCCGTCCCCTTTTGGCCGCTGGTCACGGTCCCACTGAACCACTGAACACCGTCTGATGACGTACACTAGGGGGTAGCAGAGGGAGGGGTCTCTGGCTTGTTTTCCGGGTTCAGTTGTTGTTTTAACTGCACCTCCGACGGTCTTCGATGAGATTAAAACTTTTTTTTATGTTTGGGGTGATCTACACTGGAGAGGACAGCAGCCTGTCAGCAGCAACTGTAAAAATGCCACGTTTCTTACCGGAGTTTGGTTCCAATTCCTGGAGGCTCGATCCGGTGAGTTTAAAAAGTCCGAAAAAAGTCCCGTTGTGGTTGTGTAATCAGATAGCGAGGCTCTCCCGACTGTTTGCCGGATGCGTCGAGCCGCCAGAGATCAACATTTGGGACGTCGGCGGCTCGACGGCGACGCGCGCGTGCGTGTGCAGGCTGCCCCCGCGCCGCTTCGATCACTTGAATCGCGCCGCTTCCTTGTTCGCCGTGACTCCACGCGTCTCCTCCATAGACTTTGAATGTAAACCGGCCGCTTCGGCCGCTCGACAAAGGGGGCAGTGGGTAACAGGCATAACTCGTTCCAGAGTCTTGGGCCTGCTACAGAGAAGGCCCTGTCACCTCTGCGCTTAAGGCGAGTTACTGGAACTCTTAAAAATACCCGGTCCTCTGACCTCAAAGCACGTGGTACTTTTTAAGCATGTGATATTTTAAAGTGTTTATCTTGCTAAATTTTAAAGAAATGTAACCGTCCCACCCGCGCACGTGCACATAGCGAAACTGGAGGTTATGCACCATAACCAATGTTCCCTGAAGGAAGGGAACAAGGTGCAACATATGACATATGGGAATTGCGCCCCCGCGTGATTCACCTGAAGTAATACAATCACGCCTTTTAAGACAAGTAAGCGTCAACGCCACCAGCCCCCCCCCGGGTATAAGAGACGGTGACGTATCACGTTCGGTCTCAACATGCACTTTACCGAGCTTGGGCATTGGAGGGGAAAACATGTGTTGCACCTTGTTCCCTTCCTTCAGGGAACATTGGTCCAGTTCCCTTATCAGTCAGTTCACTACGATGCAACATTTGACATATGGGAACATACTACACGCCCTGGAAATGCATGCTTTCGTGAACTTTAGCCTTAATCAGTCAGGTGTTAACACGTTTACCTCTCTTTGGTGGAGAGCACAGCCTGTGTGATGTCACTAGTTGTAACATCCAGGCTGTAGTGTTTAATAAACGTGTTTGGAGATGCCCAGTTAGTAGTTGCACAGATTTCTGCTACTGAAACACCTTTAAATAAGGCCCAAGACGTGGCTAGGCCTTGAGTTTAGTGAGCATGTACCCCACTGGATACTTGCTGACCTTTGCTGCTGTATGTTCTAGAAATGGCCTCTGTTACCCAGTGGGAGAGGCGCTGTTTTGACAGAGCTCTGCCTGCTACCGGTTTAGCAAAGCATATGAACAACTGGTTCTCTCCATATAAGTGCTCAGGGCCCACACAGGGCAGAGCGCCTTCAAATGCCTCTGTTCTGCACTCAGGACAGGAAGAGGAGGAAAAGCAGACAGTTCAAAGCCTAAACTTTCATAATTTAAAGTTGGGACTTTTGGCACATATGCGGAGTTTGGACGTAGAGTGACCTTTGACCCATCCTGAGCAAACTGGGTGCACAGGTGATGGACTGACAGTGCGTGTAGGTCACCCACACACTTAGCCGAGCACAGAGCTAAGAGCAATGCAGTCTTGTAGGACAGCATGTCAATCTTAATGATCTGTAGTGGCTCGAATGGGGGCTCACTGAGGGCGTCCAGCACAAGTGACAGGTCCCACTGTGGGGCTGAAACCCTGCTTGGAGGCCTTTTTCTCAGCACGCCCTTCATGAACCGGATCATGAGAGGGTGGGCACCGGGTGATCTGCCTCCCCATCCTTCATGGCATGCTGAAACAGCGGATAAAAATACCTTAATAGTGGAAAAGGAGCAGCCCTTTTCCAGCAGGTCCTGCAGGAAGGTGAGAAGCTGGGCTAAATTACAGGAATATGGAGTAATATTCCTTTCTATGCACCAGATCTCAAAAACACACCATTTTCGTGTATAGAGTGTTTGTGTTGACTCTGCACGAGCACCCTGTATTATGTTTATCACGTTACTGGGTAGGCCAGAGGCTAGCAACCGGTCCCTTTCAAGGGCCAGGCCCAAAGTGCCCAGAGGCCCGGGCGAGGGTGCCACACCTGCCCGTGGGCCTGCGTCAGGAGGTCCCTGTGTGCAGGCAGCTGCCATGGTGTTCTTGCTAAAAGTGAAATCACTTCTGCAAACTAGGGCCACCAGAATCAGTGAGAGGCCCCTCTGCGCATACGCTCCAGTGTTGCTTGAATTAAAGTGACAGGTGGGAACGCATAATACAGCTTTGACGCTGGCCAATCGTGCGCTAACGCGTCAAGCCCCAGGGGTGCGCATGCATCCTGTATTGAATGGAACATAGCAAGGTGGGCGTTGTCCCTGCACGCGAAGAGATCTGCGTCTGCTTTCCCGTATCGTGCCCACAACTGGTTCACGATACGTGAGTGAAGACGCCATTCTGCTGAGAGGGACACTCCTCTTGAGAGAGCGTCTGCCCCGTAGTTCAGTTCCCCCGGCAGGTGTGTTGCTTTGAGTGACAGCATTCGTGAGCTACACCATTTGAGAAGCTTCTGGGTCAGCAGCAGGAGGAGGGAATTGTGTGTCCCCTCTCTGACGTGCGCGATCTCGCACTTGTTGTCCGATCTTATCAAAACATGTTGACGTGTGATCAGACCTCTCCTGTGGAAGTGTTGGAGGGACAGGAACACAGCTTTCAGCTCCAGCTGATTGATGTGGAGCTGCCCCTCCTGCGGAGACCACACACCTCTGGTGTGCTGATTCCGGCAAAGACCCCCCTACCCAGACTTTGAGGCGTCTGTCGTCACAAGGGTCTGAGATAACACTCTGCCTAGTGGAACACCCCTGCTGAGTGAAACAGCGCTTCCCCATGGTTGCAGGGCTTTCAGACAGTCTACGTCGACTCTGAACCCCCCGTTTGTTGGGGGGGAGGGGGAGCGAGCTGCTGTTGTCTGTGTGTCCAGATCTGAAAAGGATGCATATTTAATAAGCCCTGATGAATTGCAGAAATTCCTGCTGCCATTAAGCCCAAAAGACGCTGGTAGATTCTGAGTGTCACCGTCTTGTTTAGTTGGAAGCGGGCCAAGCAGAGCTGGAGGTCTGATAATCGCTTTTCTGAAAGTCTCGCTCTGAAGTGAACAGAGTTGAGTCTCAACCCCAGGAACCCAATGTCCTGGGATGGGGTCATCTGACTTTTTTCTGAGTTTATCACAAACCTCATGGATTGTAGGTGTGACCTCACACGATCTGTGTGTAACCTTGCTTGCTCCTTGGAGCTCGTCAAGATCAGTAAGTTGTCAAGATAATCCATAACTCTGATGCCCTGGCTCCTCATGGGAGCTAAGGCAGCTTTGAGGCATTTTGTAAATACCCTCAAGACGGTCGAGAGGCCGAAAGGCAGGGCTAAATATTTGTACGTTGCATTCTCAAATGTAAAACGCAGGAATTTTCTTTGGTTTGGCAAGATGCTCACATGGAAATATGCATCTTTTAAGTCCACAGTGCAGAAGTAGTCCCCCGGGCGTACAGAGTGAATCACCTGACGCAAACTTAACATTTTGAACTTGAACAATCTTAGTCGTCTGTTCAAAAATCTTAAATCCAGGATGGGCCTCAGCCCCCTCCCCCCTTTCTTTGGAACCACAAAGTATTTGTTGTAGTGGCCTTTGTTTATCTCCTAGGGAGGAATGGCTCTGACTACCCCTTTTTGAAGCAGCGAGTGTATTTCCTCTCTTAGGATGGATGCACGAGCTGAGCTCATTGTTGACGTAATCACCCCCAAGAAGGGGGGTGGACGTCTGAAGAATTGTAGGCGGTACCCATGAACTACGGTACCCATGACCCATTGCGATGGGTTGCGCGCTTCCCAGGCTCTTGCGTGCGCGGCGAGCCTGGAGGGCATGTTCACTTAGGACTTCATTTGAGTCAGGAGAGGTGGGGGGTGTGTGGGTGTCCCCCTCCTCTCTGCTCAAATGCGGGCTTGTTTGTCCTTCCGGTGGAGGTGAGGGGTCTGACTGTGACAGATCGCCCCTTGCCTCCTCGTGAGGGCTCATTGGACCCTTTGACAAGTGGAGTCTTATCAGAGGGTGGTTGGCCGGCTGTGTGAGATGGCTCCCCGCGCTCTTTATTGACTCTATTTGTATTAAAAAATGGTGGGGTTTTCCCTTTACAGGTAGTCCCCGACTTACGAGCGAGTTCCGTTCCTGCGAGTTGCTCGTAACAAGAAAATTCGTAAGTTGGAACACGAAGCACGTGTTCTCGTAAGTCCGGATTTTCGCTCGTAAGTTGGAACATTTATGCTAGCGCTACTACGAACACTCATTTTTCATCAAAAACATTCATATTGGACTTTCGGTTATGGCGGCCGCTTGAGCAGACGCATGTAACTTTGCTCCGCAGCTACTGCCTCAATTATGTCAAGATAAAAGCTGTTCACTGCGATAAATGCAAAAAAAAAAAGGAGACAGTTTGAGGAAGAATGCCTAACCGTACTAAAACGAACAAAGGGAAAAGCGACACGACTAAACAAACCACGCTGTTTGACCACAACCTTCGTAGTGAAGCCCGGAAAGCTAGCAGAAACATGGCGGAACAAGGAGGTGAAAGCGACCCAGAAAGCAGTAAGTTTGACCAAATCCTATCTGCAATAACAAGCCTACGAACTGAATTCTCTTCTAAACTCGATGGAGTGTTGGAAACGCTAAAAAACATGAAGCAGGAGATGAAAGACTACAACGAGCGGGTTTCACAAACAGAAGACCGCATCTCCTTTGCAGAGGATGAGGTGGCTAAGCTACGAGCTAACGTTAGCACCTTACAGGCTAACAACAAATCGATGGAAAATAAATTGATGGATTTGGAATCAAGAGCTCGCTTAAATAACTTACGGCTCGTGGGTCTTCCGGAGGGCGCTGAGGGCTCTGACCTCTGTGCTTTTTTGGAGCGGTGGATTCCTGAATCGGTGGGGAGCAACACGGACGCGGCGCAGGCCTCGGAGGGCCTGCAGGCCAAGGTGAGCCTGGAGTCCGCCTACAGACTGGGCCGGAGGACGGATGGCGCTGTTCGACCCAGAACCCTGCTGATGAGGTTTGTGAATCTCCGTGAGAAGCAAGGGGTCATGAGAGCAGCAAGAACGAAGAAGGATATATATTATAAAGAACAACAGGTCCGCTTTTACCCAGATTTGGCTCCGGGGCTTCACCAACTCCGGAAAAAGCTTGACCCAATTCGAGAACAACTACGTAAACTGGGCATTCGTAATGGAATAATTCATCCTGCAACACTATTGGTGACATTTAAAAATAAAACATTGAAATTTAACTCCTTTGAGGACGCAAGCAAGTTTATAAAAGAAATTGAGGAAGACTCAAAACATGCAAAGCCTTGAGGAAGGGAAAAGAAGAAAGAAAGAAAAAAGGACACGGATGGTATGTAAAAAGATAAGAGAAAAAAAATAATAATAATAATAATGACAATAATCTGGAATGTAAAGTTTTGACATTGACTGGTATACTGGACTTATAGTTTAGTTCTACAGTAAATATGTAAATACGTCTTATCTGTTTATCTCTTTACTGGGCAATGCAGTGAATATATTTGGTTAATTATATAAATATATAAGGGTCTTTGAATAAATAGAAGCTTAAAGTAGAGCATAGGGAATATAAGTTAGTTATTTGAATAGGCTCTAAACATGAGTGAACAGAGGTTAGAATTATAAATTATTATTTTATTTTATTTTTTTTTTTTTATTTATTATTATTATTTTATTTTTTTATCTTATTTATTTTTTTTATTTTTTTTTTTTTTTTTTTTACTATTTTCAATTCTAGGCAGTATCGGGGGAAGTTGTTGCAGACAAGCAAAGAGTGGTGGTACTGATCCTCACTAGGTGTGGATTGGTTTCTAGCTATATCGGGAGACGCAATGGAAGCGGGAGGGATCCTCTCAACTCTGGGAGGGAGGGTTGGTGTGGGGAGGGATGTTTATGTTTTGTATTTAGTGGAGTTGTACGTGATGGATGTGCGACTTAACATCGTTTTTTTTTGTTGTTGTTGTGTCTCAAACAATGCAAATTTGTTTAATGGACTAATTTTATTACAGTATGTCTCAAACAGTAAAGTTTAATTTTATTTCATGGAACTGCAGAGGTCTTCAACGTCTTCAAAAAGTTAAACAAGTTATGAACAGATTAAAAGAAATGGATTCAAAAATTGTGTTCCTCCAAGAAACACATCTTCTTGATGAGGACTTGTTAAAGGTAAAAAGGAGGTGGAAGGGCAGCATTTATACGGCACCATACACTTCTCAGTCTAGAGGGGTAATGACTTTAGTTCACGAATCGGTACCATTGCAAATTAAAAACATAATTAAAGATAAAAGAGGAAGATACCTAATACTTCAAGGCTATTTAATGTCAGAAATGCTAATTTTAACTAACATATATGGTCCAAATGTGGATGATAATAAATTTTATAACGATATACTCCTCACACTAACATCACTTAAAGGGTTACACATAATGGGCGGAGATTTTAATTGTACATTGAATCCAAACTTGGACAGGTCAACAGGAACGGATCAATCGCATATTAACTGTAGAACAGCAATAAAAACTATGATGAGGGAGCTAGAGTTACGTGATGAATGGAGAGAGAGAAACTTAGTTAACAAAGCATACTCATGCTATTCAAGTACTTTCAAAACCTACTCTAGAATAGACTATTACTTAATTTCTACAGAGTTACAGTATAAAATCACAGAATGTTCCTATGAAAATATAGCTATTTCAGATCATGCACCGTGCAGGTTAGTTTATAAAGATGATAAACTAAAGAGGGATCCTCCAAGATGGCAATTTCAACACAAATGGCTACGAGATGAAAATTTTGTGAAATACTTAAGGAAACAAGTAGAAGAATTTTTTCAGATTAATACTATTGAAACATCAGCGTGTATAAGATGGGAAGCTTTTAAGGCCTTTCTTAGAGGGCATATTATTAGCTATACAGGTTCCAAGACAAAACAAACTGAGAAAACCAGAATACAGATGGAAAATAAAATAAAAACAATACAAGAGAAAATAAACAAAAAACAAGATCCACAACTGGAAAAGGAATTATTAATTTTAAGAGCAGAATACAATAAACACTCAGCATCAAGAGCCGCATCAAGTTTACTACGACTTAAACAAACATTCTATGAACAGGGAGATAAAACAGGAAAACTATTAGCTTGGCAAATAAAACAGTTAGAATTTAGGCAACCAATTACATCTATTAAAATAAATGAACAAACTTTACAAGATCCACAACAAATAAACTCAGCGTTTAAGAATTATTATGAGGATTTGTATAAAGCACAAGAAAAAATAACATTAGGAAAAATAGATCAATTCTTAACAAATTTAAATATACCTAAGTTTTCAGAAGGAGATAGGGAAACCCTGAATTTAGAAATAACAGAGGAAGAGTTGGGACAAGCTATCAACAATATGAAATCAGGAAAAAGGGGAGGACCTGATGGCCTCCCAATAGATTTATACAAAATTTTTAAAGATAAACTTTTGGCTCCACTACTAGATATGTTTAAAGAAATTTTCAGCTCAAATTATCTTCCCCCATCAATAAACGCTGCCATGATTACTCTTTTACCGAAACCAGATAAACCATTAGATACATGTGAAAATTTCAGGCCAATTAGTTTGTTAAATGCAGATCTGAAAATAATATCTAAATTGCTAGCATTACGTCTACAAAGGATCTTGCCAAAAATAATACATCATGATCAAAATGGATTCATATTAGGGAGGCAAGGCTTTCATAATGTGAGGCGAGTATCAAATATAATTTATTACAATAAGGGATCCCCAGACTCAGCTCTTCTATCATTGGATGCCGAAAAAGCATTTGATAGGATAGATTGGGAATTCCTTACTCAGGTATTGGAAAGGTTTAATTGTGGAAATAAGTTTGTCCAATGGGTAAAAATATTATATAGTAACCCTTCAGCTGAAATTATAACAAATAGAAATATATCTAAACCAATAAAGATCAGTAGAGGATGCAGACAAGGATGCCCATTGTCACCTTTGTTATTTACTCTGGCAATAGAGCCATTTGCTATTGCTATCCGTTCACACCCGCAAATTTATGGAATCAAAGTAGGATCCAATGAACACAGAATTTCCTTGTTTGCAGATGATGTTATTTTATTTGTATCTAAAATGAGTAGCTCAATAAAACATATTTTGGACATAATCAAACAATATGGTGAGATATCGGGATATAAAATAAATAAAATGAAATCTTCAATGCTACTCCTTGATAAGAACGATAAGATTAATATAACTCCAGAAATACAACAGTTTAAGATAGTAAATGAATTTAAGTATTTAGGAATATACATTTCATCAAATATAGAACAGATATCCGCAACTAACTATAAACACATATTAAATGCAGTAGGTGACTCTTTAGAAAGATGGATGCCATTGCCAATATCTATGATTGGAAGAGTAAATTTAATGAAAATGAATATACTACCAAAAGTGCTTTATGTGTTTCAGAATGTTGCCCTTCCACCTCCTCCTGAATTCTTTCCACAAATAAGAAAGATGATGATACGTTTCTTATGGAAAAATAGGAAATCCAGAATACGCTTAACATTACTGTACCTCCCGTATGATCGGGGAGGCTTGAAATGCCCTAATTTTCAATGGTACTATTATGCTGTACATCTTAGGTCTATGATGTTTTATTATAGTAAACATTCTCCACATTGGGTTGATATGGAAACACAAGATTTAACAGTAACACTCCCAGCATATTTATATTCCAATTCAATAATGAAGCTCCTGAAACAAACTAAAAACCCATTTCTTAAAAACACAATTAGAGTATGGAGAGATGTTAAAAAAATTCTAAACGAATCAAATAATTTATCTTTATTCAGCCCAGTGTGGGGAAACCAATTCTTTTTACCAGGTAAAATGGACTCAACATTTAAAGAATGGAAGGATAAAGGTCTCCAAATGATTGAACACCTATATGAATCAAACTCAGACACACTAATGAGCTTTCAAGAGTTACAGAATAAATTTAATATAAATAAGAATCATTTTTTTAAATATCTTCAACTCAGAAATTTTATAAAAACAACTCAGAACAATGTGCTGACAAAACCTCTAAAGTCAATTTTAGAAGAAATGCTAACAAAAGATAGTTTAAAAAAAGGTATTATATCAGATTTTTATCATTTATTGACATCCTATTCCCTTGAAGGATCACAGGATAGATTTAATGCTTGGAAAGAAGACATAATAATGGAGTTATCAGAGGAAGATTGGCAAATAGCATGTAATCTGGCCCACACTAGCTCTATTAATACAGCTTTAAAAATGATTCAATACAAGTGGTTAATGCGGGTTTACATAACTCCTGTAGACCTCAATAAATACAATGGGGAGATACTTGATGTCTGTTCAAAATGTGTGGAGGAAAAAGGGACTCTGGTACATTGTATGTGGTACTGCAGGGAAATTATGTTATTTTGGACTGAAGTAAAAAATATAATTGAGAAAATCATTTCTAAACAAATAATTTTGGACCCAAAACTGTTTGTGTTCGGTCTATATCCTGAAAGACATAATTATACTAATAATGAACAAATGTTTATTAATTTAAGTTTGATTAATGCAAAAAGATGTATATCGTTATGTTGGAAAAACTTGAATAGACCTACTGCAAATCAATGGTTACAACAAATGTTATCAGCTCTTCCTTTAGAAAGGATAACGTATCTGTTAAAGGGCAAGCAAGAATTGTTTGAGTGTGTTTGGAACCCCTTTATTTTGTATGTAAAAAGTTTGGACACTTTAAATGAAAATGCAAACAATTGAAGAACGTGCTGATCGCAGTTTCCAAAGACAATAATAAGAGAAGGCATCTATAGTTGGACTCATTATAAAAGAAATGAACAATGTAAAAAGAATTTTGAGACATTTTGTTGTTGATTGTATTTTGATTTTAATTTTCCCTCTTTTTTTTTTAAATCTTTTATTATTATTATTTGGGTGGGGGTATTTTACTTAGTTTGTTTATAGTATGAATGTTGGTTTAATTCTGTAAAAACTCAAATAAATATATTTTGGAAAAAAAACGTTCATATTAGTTCATAAACATGGTCGGAAACGTGTTTCCAAACGGTTAGCTAACACACTTTCATCTAAAAACACAAAAAAGTGCTGTATTTTTTACAAATTTACTTCTCTTTCGCCAGCTCGTAAGTCCGGGACCTCGTATGTAAGAGCGCTCGTAAGTCGGGGACTACCTGTAATGCTGAGTCGTGACACAGAACATTTTGAGCAGTTTGAGACTTTATTGTCATGTGCAAACAACAATTTCTCTTTATTACACAAACATTTGAGAGTTTTTGTGTGTTTAAACGTTCTGAACCAGTTAATCGGAGTTTCTTTAACACAGATACTGGCGTTAAAAGTTCGGTCTTTCTTTTTTCCGATGGGTGAAAGTGCCTGTAATGGTGCAGGAACAGCTCCGTATCAAGCTGACTTCTGCTTTTTCTCTCACTCCGCTGACGGAGATCTGGGGTGACCCGTCTGGCGTGGGATGAACCTCGGCTTCGACCAAGCATGGCCTGTCTGAGGAGTGCGTCCTTGCTGCTCTGAGGTGGGCTTAGGCCGTTGTTCAACCTCGAGTGTCTGCCTCTTTTGAGCTGGGCATTGTGTGAGAGAGTGGTGGCGCTGCTTTGGGCCTCTTTGGCTGCTCGAGTCTCTGGCTTGCGAGAAATGTTTTATGGGAATGCCTTCACGTAAGGCCTCCTCCTGTTTTCTCATCTGATCACATCTGCTCTGGATCCTCTCCAGGGCCCCGCCGAACAGGCCTGATGGCTCTATGGCGTGGTGGAGGAACGAGGAACGCTGGCTCTCAGGGAGATCAGTTAGTGTGAGCCATAAATGGTGTTGTGCAATCATTGTTTCAGCCATACACTTCCCTTGGGCGATGGCTGCTGTACTGGTGAGGCGGAGGATGAAGTCTGCTGCTCTGCGTGCTTCGTCCAATATTTCAGCTGCCTTTTTCTTTGACGTGGCTGCTGCAGCTCCTGTTGCTTCTCGGCCTGATAGGCCTGCAGCATGGAGGCGGTGTTGAGGGCGCGAGCCGCGAGGCCTTGAGCGCGGTAGCTCTTTTCAAGTTGAAGAGCTGACATGCGGCACGGCTTGCTGGGTAGCGTGGGCTTCGAGCTCGACATCTTTGTGACCAAGTGTACGGCCAAAGTCTTGTCCATCTGCGAGATGTGGACCAGGCCCGCTGACTCCATGCCCTCAATGTCGAGGAACTGGGAGAGTGGCAGTGTCAAGGGCGCTTTCGGTTCTGTCCATGAGCGTGTTAGCTCTGTTAGAAAGTCCGGGAAGACAGGCATCCTGTGTCTCACAGCGGCCTGTTGCTTGGCGAAAAAGTAGTTCCCCGCCAACCTCGTTAAATGTTGTCGAGGTGGGGGTTCTGGCCAAGTTACGTTCAGTGCCTCTGCAGCTCTGCGGCACAGCTCGAACAAAGCAGGAGTGGACCCATCCGACTCCGCTTGAGCAACCGCTGTTCCCTGGGAGAAGTCTTCTGCGTCTTCCTCCTCCTCATTGTCCACCTCGTCGTCCGTTATCTCACCGGAGGCTGTCAGCGACAGCTCGTCGGCTTGCATCATGTCCCTTGTGTCGAAGTCGGTCCTTGTGTCCCCATTGGGGCTCTGAAGATCCATTCTGTCGCCCCAGCTTAGTGCTCCGCTGTCCTCCATCTCGTCCACCTCCAGCTCCGCTGTAGGCGTGAGAGTCTCTGAGAGGAGCGGTTCCCTTGCCGCGGTGGAACTGCCCATGGCCTTGGCCAAGAAGTCCACGTGTCTCCGTCGAATTGTCTTGCGCAGCTGGCTGCAGTGAGAGCACGACTCAGGGGAATCCAAAGCTGTCTTGGCGTGGACCATTCCCAAGCAAATCGGGTAGGCATCGTGTGTGTCCGATGATGAAATGAAGTAGCCACATTTGCTGGGCCAAGGCCGAGAACCAGGGCTCGCTGGTCTGCTGCCGGCCTTGTTGGAGTTCTTCGATTTCCTTTTGCCTTTCTCAGGAGCCATCGTCGAGAAAAGGCGTCGAGTGGAAGCCAGTTAGCGAAAGCTAAACAGGGTTCGTTGAGTGGAAGCCATTTAGCGCGTGCTAAACAGGGTTCAAAGAATTCTTCTCACTGTGCTGTTTGTATGGGCTAGCCGTTAGCTCCGTTAGCTAACAGGTAGGCGCGTGGCGCAGTTAGCGTCCCGCTAATCTGGGCGACGAAACAGCAGAGATGGACGTCTAGTTGATGCTACAAACGTCGTCGACACTTAGTTAGCGTCCGCTAAACAAAGTACTTGCAGGGAAGTCTTCAGTGACGCCCTCGGTAAGGAGCACGCTCACCTCCTGGTCGGGCGGTTCAGTCACTCGAGACGGTGTCCTGCGAAGTTCAGGTGTGAAGCGAGGTGAAGGGCAAAAAGAGACCGAACGTGATCGTCTCTTATACCAGGGGGGCGGGGCCCCCTGGTGACGTTGATGCTCACTTGCCTTAAAAGGCGTGATTGTATTACTTCAGGTGAACCGGGCGGGGGTGCAATTCCCATATGTCATATGTTGCACCGCAGTGAACTGACTGATAAGGGAACTACTTTTTTTAATCCAGCTGATTTGACCATTACGTGAATTTATTAAGGAAAGGTTAAGCTCAGACACATCTTTGCTCTATGCTGGTGAAGATTCTCAGTCGTCCAGGACATGATAAAATCAATAAAGGCGTTCAATACAGGATCAACTGGACTTTATTTGTTGCAGAAAACGTTTCGACTTCTGTCCAGAAGTCTTTTTCAATTCTGAATGAATGGAAGCTGTGAGAACGAGAAGTTTTATACTTTGCTATAATTTTCAGCAAACAAATAATTATTTTTACCGTGTTAATCTTGTTAAAGTCCTTCCGTGCTCGCTCCTGTGGCCGCCATATGCAACAGGGCGGTGACGCGTAACATACTCGACGCGTCAGCGGTGACGCATAAAAGATGTGACTTATGGGGCGAAGCGACATATTTATGGATTTTTCCACTTTATTGGACATAATTGGACTAATGCGACATATAGGGCAGTGCGACTTTTCACCCGGAAAATACGGTACTTTTTAAAATTTTATTTTTATTTTTAGCATGAGTGGACATTTATTTATTTACAACCTTTATTTAACCAGGCAAATCCCACTGAGATCACAGATCTTATTTGCAGGGAGACCTGGGCCTGAATGCATCATTTTGAAGAGTAACATCATCTTGTGACCTGCTGGTGATGATTTAATAATGCACGTGTCTTGATTTAAGTAATGCGTCATTTTGTACTGTACGAGAATGAAAAAACAACAACTTCAAAATAAAAGCAGTGCAGTTTTAATCCATGCATGAGGTAAATTTAGAAAATAAATTTATTTTGTACTTCCAAATTAACACAGGCCAGTCAGAGTCAACCAAAGGGCCGTATGTGGCCGAGGGGCCATACAATGCCCAGGTCTGTGAGTAAGAAATATTTCTGAGTGGCAGCTCCTTTATTGTGTTATCACCTTTCAAAAGTCACGACTGAGGCTTTGGTTGACTCTGATGCTCAAATGGATAAACACTGTCATTTCTTTTGGCTCTGAATGAGGTTTCTCATCTGAGCTGTGACAGTTTAGTTATCGAGATAGTTGAAACAGTCATTACCTTGAGGCGAGAAAACTTAGTCAATAGCAATTAATGCATGCAAAAAACGTATTTTTCAGCACAAAAAAAAGAGTGCATGAGGCAGAAAACAATGTGGAACTCATTAATCTATTAATTGTGTCTATCACAAAACAGATGCTGGAGAAATAAAGAAAACCTCCTTTGCCTGTTTCTCATTTTGTTTATTTCTATTTCCCTTCTTGCTCATCTTAAGGACTTATTGGCAGTCAATCCATGCTTTCCTTTTACTTCTTGGCTAAAGAGCCATTTGTGGCTAATGGCTCAGTGTGCGGCAGGCAGACTGCCCCCTTGGCAATGCCTGCTGGAGGAGCAGAGGGCTTTAAGATGGCACAGAGCAGTAAAAAATGTTAGCTGAATAAACTGCAGGAAGAGATGAATTAGCTTTATGGTCCTCTGTGCGCACCAGTTTGCTTAACATGCTGGGATGTAAGCAGGGAGTTATCAAATGTGATTAGAAACTTGAATTTGATCTTTTTATTCAAGTGTGAGTTTATGAATGTTTTGTACACTTAGCTTTGAGCGAAAAGGTCCTAGATGAAGAAGAACAGACTTTGCTTTGAACAGACCGACAGAGGGGATGCGAGGATGGGGAGAGACTGGGTGGGGGTGTGAGAGCTGAATCAGCGGGTAGCGCCGCTAATCGCCGCGGCTCATCTGTTAATGGAGTTAATGAAGAATGGGAGCGAAGCAAATGCGCTGAGATGAGAGAAGTTCCACCACACTGCATAGGCTGCTGCTCTCTGTGTGTCTGCTCCACACATAGTCACGTCGACACAAACACAACCTTGCACATCCACTGGCTTTTTATTGTGTTCACTCTTCCTCCTGCTGTCCCACTGTGCTCACCACCTTTTCAGCACCTATTGACATACTTGTTTTTGCACCCTCTTACACCTACAACCATAATCTGCAGCTTTCACACTCATCCTCCCATGCTAACACCCTCACAAACGTATACTTGCACACTTTCCTCGCCTGTCCTTTTTCCATATGTTCCTTTTTTGCCTCATGAGGCACTCATCCCCCCCTGTAGACCCTCCACAGCTCTCTGGTGGGGAGATAAATTGTGACAACGCTGTGTTTACGTGTGAGGTGAGGAGATATTCAGCGATGCTGTGCAGGACTTTTACACAGCTGATAAGGCTGATGGGATGACACGTCCCCACAGAGACACATGCAGCCACTGCTTACTTGTTACAGGCTCAGTAGCACTTATTAGCAATTTATTAAACACTTGTTATTGACAGAGCAGGTAGCACTACATTAAGGTACACTTTTTCAGCGCACTTCCATCAGATTAAATAAAATAAAAGTCTGACTGATAATAATGTCTTTAAGGACATTTTTTTAGGCTTTAGTTATTTATTAGTCATTTAAACATTATTATAGGCTGCACCGGCCCGGGGGCCTTTCCGGGTGGAGTTTGCATGTTCTCTCTGTGCATGCATGGGTTTTCTCTGGGTGCTCCGGTTTCCTCCCACAGTCCAAAAACATGCATGTTAGGCTGATTGGTAACTCTAATTGACCCTGGGTGTGAGTAAGACAGGTCCCTCTTGTAAATGAGCCCCCGTGGCTCAACGAGGCTAGCCTGTATAAATAAAGGTTGAATGATTGAATGAATGAATGAATGAATGAATGAACATTGGCACAGTTGGTAGAGCTGTTGCCTCTCAGCGAGAAGGTTGCCAGTTCAAATCCCGGCCCTGGACCTTTCTGGGTGGAGTTTGCATGTTCTCTCTTTGCATTTGTGGGTTTTCTCCGGGTACTCCAGTTTCCTCCCACAGACCAAAGACATGCATGTTAGAGTGATTGGTAACTCTAAATTGTCCCTAGCTGTGAGTGAGAAAGTGAATGGTTGGTTGTCTCTATGTGTCCCTGTGATGGACTGGAGACCTGTCCAGGGTGTCCCCCGCCTCTTGCACAGCGACCACTATACATGGACACCAGTGTCCCCCTCAACCCAAAATGGAAGAAGCAGGTGAAAAATGATGGATGGATGGATGGATGGATGGATATTATCGGCTCGGATGAGAGTGAGCTCCACCAAGCCTTAGGCCATGCTCCTCAACTGGAAAAAGGTGTAGGGGTCCCTTCGAGTTGGGGAAGGCATTTTGCCTAAAAGCAGACGAGTTCAAGTATCTGGGTGTATTGTTCAAGAGTGACGGTAGAATGGAGTGGGAGATCGATTGTCCACAATAATCAGGGCATTGCTCAGGTTCATTGTGGTAAAGTGAAGCTGAGCTGAAAAGCTTAGCTCTCCATTTACTAGTCTGTTTATGCTCCAGCCCTCGTCTATGACCATCAGATATAGATCATGACCAAAAGAACAAAAATCTCAGGTACAAATAGAAGAAATAAGCTTCTTCAGTAGGGTGGCCAAACTCGTCATCAGAGAGAGGTTGAAGAGCTCTGTCTGTTAGGAAGGTCTGAAACTGTTGGTCCTCTGCATCAAAGGTAGATGAGGTGGTTCAGGCCTCTGATTAGCATGATGTGTTTTTTTTTTCATTTATAGATGGCCTCCCTTCTCACCTTATAGCCACCCTCTCACACCAATATGTATTTTTTTTAATAGAGAGAAAGAAAAGATAGAAAGTAAGACAACAAAACAATAATTATCCGCAAAAAGAGCACAAGGCAAACACACCCAACCTCCGTCCGCAATCCTGCAAAGCACATGACAGAACACAGCAACGAAACATACATGCATAAAGACTAATAATATTCATGACCTTGCAGTAGATTTCTATAAATAAACATAGGAGCCAAGATGGTGTAGTGGCAGGGCTTCCGACTTGGGACCCGAAGGACGCGGGTTCGCGCCCCGGCCACTACACACCTTGGGGTGTCTATGAGTGCACACCTAATTCTCCAGCTCCCCAGGCGCTTTCTGGCTGCTCACTGCACCACCTGGTGGTGGTTGGGTTAAATGCAGACGAATTTCGTCTGTGTATGAAACATACACAGATGACAGAAAAGGGCATTATTATTATTATTATTATACCTACAAATATATATACAGTATTCATACATATGCATTCATATCACATATCATCTACATATCTGCATATGATATCTACATATACATCCCTGCATCCATTTGTGTGTGGTTGTGAGCATGCATAAGTGAATAAGGTTCCTCCAATAGAACACTCAGCAGCGACTGTGAAGCATCAGAGATCCGTCCCTCCAAAGCCAGAGGCAGACGAAGGGGCGATCAAAGCCAAGACCCCAAGAAGGACCCCGAGCCCAGAGTCCCCAGGGCCACCCGAACAGGACGAGCCACTCGCCCACTCCCCACATCCGACCAAGGGCATTTTGCCTAAAAGCAGACGAGTTCAAGTATCTGGGTGTATTGTTCAAGAGTGACGGTAGAATGGAGTGGGAGATCGATTGTCCACAATAATCAGGGCATTGCTCAGGTTCATTGTGGTAAAGTGAAGCTGAGCTGAAAAGCTTAGCTCTCCATTTACTAGTCTGTTTATGCTCCAGCCCTCGTCTATGACCATCAGATATACAAGCCCAAAACCAGAAAAGTTGGCACGTTGTGGAAATCGCAAATAAAAACAGAATACAATGACTTGCAAATCTTTTTCAACCTATATTCAATTGAACACACTGCAAAGACCACATACTTAACGTTCGAACTGGTAAACTTTGTTATTTTTTGCAATTATTAGCTCATTTGGAATTTGATGCCTGCAACATGTTTCAAAAAAGCTGGCACAAGTGACAAAGAAGACAGAGAAATTTGAGGAATGCTCATCAAACACTTATTTGGAATATCCCACAGGTGAACATGCAAATTGGGAACAGGTGGGTGCCATGATTGGGTATAAAAGCAGCTTCCTTGACATGCTCAGTCATCCACATAGAAGGATGGGGCGAGGGTCACCACTCTGTGAACAAATGCGTGGGCAAATTGTCGAACAGTTCAAGAACAACTTTTCTCAACGAGCTATTGCAAGGAATTTAGGAATTTCACCATCTACGGTCCGTAATATCATCAAAAGGTTCAGAGAATCTGGAGAAATCACTACACGTAAGGGGCAAGGCCGAAAACCAACATTGAATGCCCGTGACCTTCGATCCCTCAGGCGGTACTGCATCAAAAACCGACATCAGTGTGTAAAAGATATCACCACATGGGCTCAGGAATACTTCAGAAAACCACTGTCAGTAACTACAGTTCGTCGCTACATCTGTAAGTGCAAGTTAAAGCTCTACTATGCAAAGCAAAAGCCATTCATCAACAAGATCCAGAAACGCCGCCGGCTTTGCTGGGCCCGAGCTCATCTGAGATGGACTGATGCAAAGTGGAAAAGTGTTCTGTGGTCTGATGAGTCCACATTTCAAATTGTCTTTGGAAACTGTGGACGTCGTGTCTTACGGACCAAAGAGGAAAAGAACCATCAGGACTGTTATAGGCGCAAAGTTCAAAAGCCAGCATCTGTGATGGTATGGGGGTGCATTAGTGCCCAAGGCATGGGTAACTTACACATCTGTGAAGGCACCATTAATGCTGAAAGGTACATACAGGTTTTGGAGCAACATATGCTGCCATCCAAGCGACGTCTTTTTCATGGACGCCCCAGCTTATTTCAGCAAGACAATGCCAAGCCACATTCTGCACGTGTTACAACAGCGTGGCTTCGTAGCAAAAGAGTGCGGGTCCTCCCCTGGCCTGCCTGCAGTCCAGACCTGTCCCCCATTGAAAATGTGTGGCGCATTATGAAACGTAAAATACGACAACGGAGACCCCGGACTGTTGAACAACTTAAGCTGTACATCAAGCAAGAATGGGGAAGAATTCCACCTGAAAAGCTTCAAAAATTGGTCTCCTCAGTTCCCAAACGTTTACTGAGTGTTGTTAAAAGGAAAGGCGATGTAACACAGTGGTAAATATGTCCCTGTGCCAACTTTTTTGCAATGTGTTGCTGCCATTGAATTCTAAGTTAATGGTTATTTGCAAAACAAAATAAAGTTTCTCCGTTCGAACATTAAATATATTGTCTTTGCATTCTATTCAGTTGAATATGGGTTGAAAAAGATTTGCAAGTCATTGTATTCTGTTTTTATTTGCGATTTGCACAACGTGCCAACTTTTCTGGTTTTGGGCTTGTAGATCATGACCAAAAGAACAAAAATCTCAGGTACAAATAGAAGAAATAAGCTTCTTCAGTAGGGTGGCCAAACTCGTCATCAGAGAGAGGTTGAAGAGCTCTGTCTGTTAGGAAGGTCTGAAACTGTTGGTCCTCTGCATCAAAGGTAGATGAGGTGGTTCAGGCCTCTGATTAGCATGATGTGTTTTTTTTTTCATTTATAGATGGCCTCCCTTCTCACCTTATAGCCACCCTCTCACACCAATATGTATTTTTTTTAATAGAGAGAAAGAAAAGATAGAAAGTAAGACAACAAAACAATAATTATCCGCAAAAAGAGCACAAGGCAAACACACCCAACCTCCGTCCGCAATCCTGCAAAGCACATGACAGAACACAGCAACGAAACATACATGCATAAAGACTAATAATATTCATGACCTTGCAGTAGATTTCTATAAATAAACATAGGAGCCAAGATGGTGTAGTGGCAGGGCTTCCGACTTGGGACCCGAAGGACGCGGGTTCGCGCCCCGGCCACTACACACCTTGGGGTGTCTATGAGTGCACACCTAATTCTCCAGCTCCCCAGGCGCTTTCTGGCTGCTCACTGCACCACCTGGTGGTGGTTGGGTTAAATGCAGACGAATTTCGTCTGTGTATGAAACATACACAGATGACAGAAAAGGGCATTATTATTATTATTATTATACCTACAAATATATATACAGTATTCATACATATGCATTCATATCACATATCATCTACATATCTGCATATGATATCTACATATACATCCCTGCATCCATTTGTGTGTGGTTGTGAGCATGCATAAGTGAATAAGGTTCCTCCAATAGAACACTCAGCAGCGACTGTGAAGCATCAGAGATCCGTCCCTCCAAAGCCAGAGGGGTTGAACGAGTACATAATTTTTAACCTCGACATTAACATAAAAAAACTCGAACGACGCTCGAGTAGCCGATGACGTCACAGTGTCTTACGATGCAAAATAAATAAATAAATATAAATGCCTAAAAACGTCTTTACAAAAAGAAAAAAAAGACCAACAAAGCATTGGGAGCATTTATTATGCTCCTATAATTTATCATACTGCACATAAGTCACAGGAAAAACAAAACTATTAGTTATATTAATAATATTAAAAGTGAAAGTAAGGCGATGAAAACCGAAACTTAAAAACAAATGGGGCTACAGCCACACCGTACCACCGCCTGCAGCTGTGCAATTTAGGTTTACTTTTAGAGATTGTGTTTATAGATTTTTGGTAGCTGTAGAGAGATGAATATTTGTTTCTTTTTCTTTGTGAAACGAGAGAAAGGAAGCCGTTTCGGCCGTGTTATAATATGGGACCTGCATTGCAACACTGCCCTCTGCTGTCACAATCTACTACAAAGAAAGTCAACACGAAGTAGCGCATTTTATAAAATTATAAACTGTTTTACCTTTTTGACAAGACGGCCTGCTCCATTAACATCCGTGCGCACACAGGAATCCATTTTGTAGCGTCTACTAAAAGCTAAAAGCTGCCCCGCGCGCTGTGAAATGTGAAATGTGACGTCACTACGGCTACCCGAGGTGGACAAAAAAGCCTCGATAGAAGTCAAAGCACTCGAGTTCTCGAAAACTCGGCTACTCTGTTAATGCACTAAGCCAGAGGCAGACGAAGGGGCGATCAAAGCCAAGACCCCAAGAAGGACCCCGAGCCCAGAGTCCCCAGGGCCACCCGAACAGGACAAGCCACTCGCCCACTCCCCACATCCGACCAAGGGCATTTTGCCTAAAAGCAGACGAGTTCAAGTATCTGGGTGTATTGTTCAAGAGTGACGGTAGAATGGAGTGGGAGATCGATTGTCCACAATAATCAGGGCATTGCTCAGGTTCATTGTGGTAAAGTGAAGCTGAGCTGAAAAGCTTAGCTCTCCATTTACTAGTCTGTTTATGCTCCAGCCCTCGTCTATGACCATCAGATATAGATCATGACCAAAAGAACAAAAATCTCAGGTACAAATAGAAGAAATAAGCTTCTTCAGTAGGGTGGCCAAACTCGTCATCAGAGAGAGGTTGAAGAGCTCTGTCTGTTAGGAAGGTCTGAAACTGTTGGTCCTCTGCATCAAAGGTAGATGAGGTGGTTCAGGCCTCTGATTAGCATGATGTGTACCGGACACCTTGCTATGGAATTTTCCAGACATGTCCCACTGAGAGGCAACACCAGGGCAGAGCCACATCCCGTTAGATATTTATATTCTCTCTGGTCTGGTAATATCTTGAGATCCTTTTGGAAGAACAGTGTCACTGGGGATGTCTGAGTTTCAGTCCAGATGAAGCTTAATAAGATCTGCTTTTAGGGGTGACCCAATCCAGACTCATTTTTTGGATCAGGATCTCTGTTGAGCATTTTTATGACTGATCTAAATTGATGGCACAGCTTGATACTACTGTATAGGCATGATGTAGAAACACACAACAAACAAGCAAACAACAAAAACACAGAAATCAGTTTAAAGCTACTTTTAATATCCAAAATTGAAACACTGGCTCTGTTCAGGAATGTCATTTTTTACTTATTTATTGTGTTAAGGTTTTTTTTTGTCACCTCTACACTGTGGTAATTACATTTTTCTGCAATCAGAGACAACATGGATGCAAGTTTTTATGATAAAAAATGTGACATCAACTGTTTTTTGTTGTTGTGCAATGTCTAATCACTTTAAGTGAATAATAAAGTAAAACAAAATGCAATTCTCCCCAAATCCTAAACTTGAAAAATCTATTTATACAGTATATGTTCAACAAGGCCAGGCCCATAATCTGTGTTTACAACTTAAAAGCACAAGTTTATGATTTTATTTATTTTATAAATAAAGACCTTTCTATGCCAAAGCATGGTTTGCAGCAGACACAATCCATTTGTAAAGGTGCTTTGAAAATTGCATCATTACAAATCTGTAAGAGACATTCCAGTTCAATCTTTACTAAAATGTGTGACTTAGTTTACACAAACAAATAATGTTATTTTGTTGTGCATATTACAGAAATACAAACACAAGTTAGTTAAATGAGCTTACAGCGAGAGACTCGAAATATTGTGCACACATTCTCACTCACACACACAATCTGCTGGTTAATCATCTGTGTAAAGTACCATATCTATCTTTCAATTTCCCCCCATTACTGCAGATGCTGGCTTGATTAGGCCCTTAATCTCCTGAGATTGAGACATTAAAGCATGGGAGTGATGTATTTGCACATGTTGGCACAGTGTCACACCAAGCCAGGGATGGCTCATCTGCCACCGCGGTGCCAGAACATGCCAGCTATGTTTGATGAAATGCTCTGTGTCATTTGGTGCTTGTCACTGTCACATCCTCCTTCTGTTTTCTGTCACTTTCAGCACTCCACAGTAAGCCAGGACTTATGGTGCAGATGTGTTTCTGTCACTTCCAACTTACACGAGGTTCATTAACAAGAATTCTGTTGGAGCATCGCAACCTGGAAGCAGAAAAACTGGAAGATCAGTTCCTCATTTATGCAA